>CM016561.1:29048579-29234697 GCA_003412495.2 Echium plantagineum | reverse complement strand
TAATGCGTGGTTCTTCTTCCATAATCGGAATATTTGAGGACCCAAATCTTTCACGTGTAGCGCATGGTACTTCATCATAGCTCAAAAAGGCACTAGCCGGGATTCGAACCCGGATTTGCCAAGTGGCAGGGTACTATTCTACCACCAGACCACTGATGCTTGTTGTTCAATGTAATTCTCTATGGTATATATAAAAAGATTTTGTGTTTAGACATATAAACAAAATGTAAAAACCTTGTGTCATACCCCTTATTTTAGTTACCGTTTTAGCTTTTTTCATTTTATTTGAAGATAGTCATCGTTCTAGCCAAATAAATTATAATTTTACATTTAACTATGATGATTAACTTTAAACTATTTTATTATATATTTATTTAATGGCGGTTCGGTTTGGTTTGTTGAGATTTATTAAAATAATAGTAATGAAAAAAGAGCTCTGGTGCGCGGTTCTTCTTCCATAATCGGAATATATGAGGACCCAAATCCCTCACGTATAGCGCATTGTACTTCGTCATAGCTCAGAAAGGCACTATCCGGGATTCGAACCCGGGTTTGCACAGTGGCAGGGTACTATTCTACCACCAGACCACTGATTCTTGTTGTTCAATGTCATTCTGTTATGGTATCTATAGAAATATTTTGTGTTTAAACATATAAACAAAATGTAAGAGCTTGTGTTATACTCGTTATTTTAGTTACCGTTTTAGGTTTTTTCATTTTATTTGAAGATAGTGATTGTTCTAGCAAAATAAATTATAATTTTTTACATTTAACTATGATTTTTAACTTTAAACTATTTTATTATATATTTATTTTATGATGGTTTGGTTCGATTTTTTGTGATTTATTAAAATAATAGTAATACAAAAAGAGTTCCGTTGTGCTCAATTTCATAGGATCATTACCTTCCAATGGAATAGTTTGCTTGTAGTTTGCTCAATTTGAATTAAAACGTGACTTGAGTGCTCAATTGTATAAAGACAGGAGGAAAAAAAAAAAGAGAAAAGAATCGGCTGGAGAAGAGGTGCCCAATTGTATAAGACAGATGGAAAAAAAGAGAGAAAAGATCGGGTGGAGAAGAGAAAATAAAAGCAACCTACGTCTGATGTTTTTTTTTTGGTGTAGGGTTTTGGCTCATTATCGGATTTATATAGTGCTAGCACGGGTCTGGCTTGTTAAGACTTAATCCGATCGACTAACGAGCTTACTAACGAGTAGGAGATATACAAAACAAGTTATAATATTTTACTTAATTAATTTATTTTAATTCTTTATTAAGTTAGATCATAATATTATAACTGGTAATATTGGTGCTCGATGTATGCACTCAATACGACATTGTGAAAATGAAATAACCATTATATAGGTATATATTGTGGTTATTGTGATATATCAATTAACTTCGAGGGTTGGACGTTATTTTATTAACTTGACAATGATAACATGTTGAAATTTTTGAAAACTTCAATTTTTAATTTAACTTTGCAATATCCAAATGTCGAAATTTTTAACATAATTGAACTTCACAACACCTAATTAATGTGCTTATAAAACTACAATGCCTTTTTTTCATCTGGGCACCTGAACTTCTGATATTATAACAAATAGGCACCTGGTGAACTTTTTATAACAAGTAGGCACCTGAGACGAAAATTTGGCACCTGAATTTTTGGTTTTCTCTTTTTCAGATTTTAAACAATTTTAAAATCCTTAACACAAGGGCAAGTTAGTCATATTGAAAAAATGACATCTTGGAAGGGAAAATACACAAAAATGTCCAGGTGCCAATCCGGATAAAGATTTTAGGCGCCAAATTTTGAGGAAAAAGTTCAAGTGCCATTTCGTCTGATTTGTCTTCCTCCTTAATTAATAGCTCCATTTTAACCTAACTCACCTGAATTGACTTAATCAATACTTCAAGCAGAGGAGAGCATCAATCTGGGACCACCCCGCCAAGATACGAATCGATTACTCTAACCCCCAAACTCAAGCGAGTCCAAAAAAAAATTAACTTTTGAAGCAGCAACAACAACAACAACATGTACAACCTCAACCATTTTTTTTGTGTGATCTGGTCAAACATGATCCATTCAAGTAATTTCAGTAGCTTGGGTTTCAAAAAGTTAGAAGAAACCAAAATTTGCATATAAAATTAGAGCTCAACCTAAACTATTCTGGTGGTACAGATGCCAACTTCTCCCTTCCAGAAGCAATAAGTTCGGTGATATCGTTGCCTTCAATTTCCTTCAAGAGGAGCTCAATCCTTTCCTCATCAGCCTCTGCCCCAACATAAGATATATTTTTCTTTAAATAAGCAGAAGCTGGAGATGCATTTCCGACCAAAACAACAAGCAAGTAGGCTGCAATAATCTTCATTTTGGAAATTGGAAAGGGAGATTGAATCAAGCAAACAACAACAACAACCATAGACTACCATTCATATATTATACTCCATCCGTTTCATCAGATCTGAACTTTCACACTTATGTACACATACTCATAGGCTCAAATCTGAACTCGGCCATTTTGCCCAAGCAGCAACAACATGTACAATTTCATAGGCTCAAATATGAATAATCATCAGATCTGATTTGAGCGGATTTCCATGGTAGAAAAGAAGGAGAAATTCTCTCTAGCAAATTAATTTATTTCCATCTCTTAGGGATGATTGCCAATTTCAATCTCAATCTCTTAACAAATCATAATATTGAATTATGGTCTTGGCTGATTTGGTCTTAAGCCAATTTGGTCTTCCGATTTGGTCTTTTTTATTGAACCAAATTGAAGGCAAGAAAGGGTTGTTAACTCGTTTATGAAGAGAAATCATGGGCAACAGAGCGAAGCAACCAAATTGAATTTTTTGGTGAAGGTTGATGAAGGAATAGAGTAGAAGAAGAAATAGATAGATATTAATGGGGGTTGGATTAAATGGGTTGGGTAGAGGTTGGGTTAAAATCCTTACTTTAATTAGTTTAAGATATGATCTGCCTATTTTGGCCTCCATCTAAATGTTTAAAATCTGAAAAAAAGTTCACCAGGTGCCTATTTGTTATAATATCAGAAGTTCAGGTGTCCAGATGAAAAAAAGCCAACTACAATCTTCAATATTACTAATATATGCATTGATATTGGTACTTCAAGAACCACTACAGTCTTATACTATGGTTGAAACATAGTAACCATTACACTACATTAATACATTCAAACTCATGTGACAATTTCATCATACGAGAACATTCCTGATCATTAAATAAAAGCTACATAACATAAAAAATAAATACTAAGTCTTCTAAATAAGCGATCTCCCTTTCTCATTTGGACTGCACTTGCATTGTTGGCTCCAAATCAATCATATTAAGATAACCAGGAACATCACCCTTCTTATCGAATTACGTCGTATAGTAGACTTCTTAACTGAAGAAACAAATACTATTAGCGTATGAGCTATAAAAATAATATGCTTCTTATAAAATAAGAATAAGTAATTATGTAAAAAAAACCTAACCACATATAAACTGATGATGGTGTCAATGATGAAGAATAAAATCACAAGCGTGAACCATTAATAATTAATCGTCATAAAAAAAGGAGAAGAAAAAAATGGTGTTGAATTACCGAGTTTTTTGCACCAATGGTCCCAGTAAATAGGAGCCAATTGCACTTTCGTCCCTGTAATTGAAAGTGTTGCAGTGTTAGTCCTCGATAGTGTACACCTTGTGCGGATTTAGTCCCTAATTTAACGTCCACGTTAGTTTTGGACGGTTTTGGCGTTTTAGGTTGAATTTTGGGGTCAAAATAAAAACTTGCGAAAAGTTTGGGCTATTTAGAGTTTTTGTTGCACATTTAGTCCTTGTTAATGTGTTTTTGTGCCCATTTAGTCATTTTTTCTTCCTTGTTATTATTATCATTAATATTATAATTAAAGTTATTATTGCTTTCATTATTATGTTAATTATTATTATCATTATTATTATGTTAATTATTATTATTAGTATTATTTTCATTTTCATTATTTTATTACTATTATTATTATTATTTTTCTCAATATTATTATTATTCTCATTATTATTACTTTCATTATTATTATATTAATTATTACTTTCACTATTATTATGTTAATTATTATTATTATCATTATTATTTTCATTATTATTATTCTCATTATTATTTTATTAATATTTTCATTATTATTATTATTCTTATTACCTTTTTTCATTATTATTATTAGCCTTAAATTCTTCACGCCACTGAACTATTTTTTTTTTTTTTGTAAATTAGCGATGAGGTGAGTATCGAACCCAGGACCTTCTGGTCACTGGCAAGAGCCTTTTCCACTAGGCTATTCAATTAACTCACGCCACTGAACTATTGCGCTCCAACATAAGTACATAACGTTCACACCTCTCTCCCCTCACCTTCCTCGTGAAAAGCTCATCGTCATCCCCCTGCAATAACCACCCACCTTCCTTAAAGAATCAACAAAATGAACACATTTAATTTAAGGGTCAACGGGGTTTAAAGTAAGTTAATAATCACGCACCATTTCCAACTTCATCGCCTCCAAATTACTCATCTCACTCAACCTAACAAACCACCCACCTTCAATCAATCAGAAATTTGTTTATTTATGTTGGTGAATTCATTAGATCAATTTTGATTGCAAGCGAGTTAATAACTAAAAGGGAGACAAAGGACAAGGAAAACGACATGGAAGAAGTTAAAATTGTTGAAATCTACAGCTAAAGATTGTGTTGTTGAGGATAGGAATTCACTTGTTGCATCTCAAGCTAATTATAGTTGTTTCCTATAGATAGCATAACTCATTGAAGGAGGGTGGTTTGTTAAAATAGTAATGAGAATAATGAGGATAATAATAATGAAAATATTAATGAGAATAATTATTATTATAACAAAAATAATAATAAGAATAATGAGGATAATCATAATAATAATATTGAAAATAATAATAATAATTATAATGAATATAATAATAATGAAAATAAGAATAATAACGATAATAATAATGAAAGTAATAATAATTTTATTTATAATAATAATAATAATATTAATGATAATAATAACAAGAAAGAAAAAAAGGACTAAATGCGCACAAAAACACATTAATAAGGACTAAATGCGCAACAAAAACTCTAAATGGCCCAAACTTTTCACAAGTTTTCATTTTGACCCCAAAATATGACCTAAAACGTCAAAACAGTCCAAAACTAACGTGGGCGTTAAATTAGGGACTAAATCCGCACAAGGTGTACACTATCGAGGACTAACACTGCAACACTCTCAATTATTGGGACGAACTTGCAATTGGCTCCCACTTACTGGAACTATTGATGCAAAAAACTCTGGAATTACCTATTGCAAATGTTGAAATTTTGGAAGAGATTAATGTAATTAATATTTAATGGGCATAAAATAAAAGGAGAACAAAAAAAGTGGTGTTGAATGACAAGTTGCAAAGGTGGAATTTTGGAAGAAGATAATGTTGTTGAATACGTTGGAGTTTTGGAGTGGAATAATGGAATAGAATAAGTGTATATTTAGTGGAAGCAAATCTTATCCATGATACATGCTTAAAATAAGGGATAATTTTAATGTCAAATTAGCCCCTACATGATAATAACCGTTGGATTGAAGATTTGAAAAACACTATCCAATAAAGGGCTAAAATTCATTTGGTATGAGATGCTAAATAAATTACTTGGTACCTCAATTCCAAACCCTGATCATGGATTCGGCTTGATTCAATTTATGTTTTCGCTTTTACCATTTTATATTTCGTTTTTACTATTACTGTTGTTGTATTGTAAACTCATGGAGATTTCATCAAATTACCATAAGTTTGAGGGAGGGTGTTAGGCTAATGAGTGATTAGCCTATAAACCCATAAAATTATTAGGATTAAGGTTAATATTTATATATAAATATAAATATAACTAATCTATACCATGTATTCACAACAACAACAAAAACAGTAAAATATCTCTATTTCTACAGAAAACTTAAATAAAATATTACTATGCTATTAAACTATTGTCTTCTCTACTTAATGTTGATAGCGAAATTTGTAACTACAAACAGTAGAATGTATCAACTACAATTTATTTTTGGCCAACATTATAAAAAGAAAAGATAGAAAGATTCTTCTGATCAGTTATTCATCAACTAAATTATATTATAGGTGATATCTCCACCCCTGTTAGGGGTGTGGATGCAAATGCAATGTGGTGGGCATATTTTTGTTCAGGTCTGTTCATTCGAACATACATACTTCCTTCATCCCTGTTTGGAGCAAATTGCTGATATGGTCCCCGATAGTATGACCGAGTTGCACTTTGGTCCCCAATAGTTACACGGTTGCACGTTAGTCCCCGAAAGTGGCAAAAAAGTTGCACTTTAGTCCCTACGTCAACTTTTCCGCTAACATTTCAGCTTTAGGCGTTAAAACTGGGGTAAAAATGTAATTTTTAAGACATAAAGTTGATTTTTGCCCCAATTGGTGCTAAAATGAAACTCCACAACACTAATTGGGGTGAAGAAAAAAGGGAATTTTGGCGGGAGAGGGTTGTTGAGTTTCATTTTGGCACCAATTGGGGCAAAAAAATCAACTTTAAATCTTTAAAATTATATTTTGACCCCAATTTTAAATCCTAAACCTGAAATGTTAACGTAAAACTTGACGTGGGGACTAAAGTGCAACTTTTTGGCCACTTTCGGGGACTAACGTGAAACTGTGTAACTATTGGGGACCAAAGTGCAACTCGGTCATACTATCGGGGACCATTTCAGCAATTTGCTCTCCCTGTTTCATAGAGCACTTTCCTTTTACACACATTTTTAAGAAATTTTAAACTTCTCTCAGAAAATTCATTTTCCTTCCAATTTTTCTTACTAAATTTAATCAAAATAAAATCAATAATGGGATTTCTATTTTGGGAATATTTCCCTATCAATTAGGGATGGAGGGAGTATTTCTTTAAAAACATAAAATTACATATTTAAAGAAAAAATTAATGTAAAAATTAGTATTTAAATTTATATTTGAATATATTTGAATGATTATGCACTTTAAAAACTATAACAATTTCAAACAAGAACTTGGAAATTAATTCTACATCCGCCAATGTGATGCCCATACATGCTATTCAAATCTATAAATAGACCCAACCATTTCATCTATTGTTCAAAGATCATCATCATAAAAATTCAAGAATCATAAGCACATATATATACATATTCTAAATAGCTTTCTTCTTCTTCCTGATCTCTATAATAATTGATGGAGGATCCAAATGATTACTTCGTTCAAAAGCGTATTTCGTCACGAAAACTACTCTAGCAATCCAAAAATCTCAGAGGTAGTAAGAGGTACTACTCGTCCAGTCTACTTAAGCTCATCAAACTACTATGAAGGCCAACAAATTTATTCTCCAGATGTAAGTAACATGCATGCACTATTCCGGGCAAAACCAGGATGAAAGTCAAGGGGAACAATTTTGGGTGGAAAAAATAGGGGGGCGAAAATAAATAAAAAATAGTTAAAATTACCGAAAAATTGTTTACATTTTTTATATATATAACAAGGCTTGAACCCATGATCTCTACCTTTTGGAGGAAGGAATAACCAACTAAGCTACTGTTACACTTAGTTTGTTTATATTTTTTATTATAAATATATCACAAAAATTTAAAAAAATTGCATATAAAATAAATAATACCGAAAAATCTAAGGAGGGCGAGCGCCCCCTCCCACCCCCCTAGTTCCCAAGTTACGCCACTGCACTAGTCTTCATGTCATTATTTAGAGGTAATTGCTGAAATGGTCCCAGTAAGTGGGTGTCTGTTGCACTTTGGTCCCTGTAAGTGGGACCGATGCGCAAATGGTCCCTGATAGTGTGTAACGGGTGCGGAAATGGTCCCCATTTTAACGGATCCGTTAGTTTTTAACGTTTTTGATATTTTTAAGTTCATTTTTTGGGCGATTTCATAATTTTGAAGAGTTTTGGGCATTCTGGGTCGTCTTGTAGTTCGAAACTTCAAACGGCCATAACTTTACGCTCGGGTGTCCGATTGGGATAAATTTTATATCGATTTCATGTATTTTTTCGAGACGAATCCAATGGCAGATAAGCAAAGGTGGTCTGGGTCATTTTTTGGCCTCAATAACCCTTTTTATGGCTTAAATGATATTTTTATGATTCCCACTAAATTTTCTAAATCTTTAAAACATTTTATGATTCCCATCTAATAACATTATTTTCTCAAGTACTATGATATTACTTTAAAAGCTTACTTGATCACAATTACGCATACAAAAAGTTGGTAGGATAAAAGTAAGGTTAAAATAGATACCGTTCTACAAAATCTTGTCATAATTGCTTAACTAAAGCAAAAACAAGTCCCTTTAGTTAAGCAATGGTGATTTCGAAGTCTCTATGCTTACTTTTATCTTTTTATCATCCCTTTCTAGAGTATTTTAACTAAAAATATTATGTTTTTTCTTTTGACGCTTACTTCTTAGATCCTATTGTAAAAAAAAATCAATGTTGTTGGATGAAACTCATAAATTTTTTAAAGAATCATAAAAAAGTAGTGTGAATCATAAAAATATCATTTTAAGCCATAAAAGGGTTTTTGGTGCTTACTTCTTAGATCCTATTCTAGAAAGAGATTTGTTTTTTGCTTTAGTTAAGCAATTATGACAAGTTTTTGTGGAATGATATCTATTTTAACCTTACTTATATCCTACCAAGCTTTTGTATGGTTAATTGTGATAAAGTAAGCTTCTAAAGTAATATCATAGTACTTTTAAAAAAACAATGTTATTGGATGGGAATCATAAAATCTTTTGAAGATTTAAAATATGTAGTGTGAATCATAAAAATATCATTTTAAGCCAGGAAAAGGGTTTTTGAGGGCAAAAAATGACCCTGACCACCTTTGGTTGTCTGCC
The DNA here is from genome assembly GCA_003412495.2 of Echium plantagineum. Lineage (NCBI taxonomy): Eukaryota > Viridiplantae > Streptophyta > Magnoliopsida > Boraginales > Boraginaceae > Echium > Echium plantagineum. The sequence goes on along the minus strand of CM016561.1, from coordinate 29,225,729 downwards.
ATTAGATTCGTCTCGAAAAAATACATGAAATCGGTATAAAATTCATCCCAATCGGACACCCGAGCGCAAAGTTAAAGCCGTTTGAAGTTTCAAACTACAACACGACCCAGGATGCCCAAAACTCTTCAAAATCATGAATTCACCCCAGAATGACCTTAAAAATATCAAAAACGTTAAAAACTAACGGATCCGTTAAAATAGGGACCATTTCCGCACCAGTTACACACTATCAGGGACCATTTGCACATCGGTCCCACTTACAGGGACCAAAGTGAAACGGACACCCACTTACTGGGACCATTTCAGCAATTGCCTCTCACTTTCGCATCTCTCATTTCTTCACTACACATTTTTCTCAGTTTCTCTCGTTCTTAGATCTGATCTAGACTTGAAGTCTAATGAAACATGAAATTAGTGTAATATGTATTAGGTAGGTATTTGTGCAAAATAACTGAAGTAAATTTTGTCATGCAATATTTGTACCCTAATGCATTAAATGAATTATACGGTGTCACAACACACCTATTGATAAAGGTATTAAAGTTATATGTGTTTGGTAGCAATAAAATATATCCTCTTGAAATGCATATATGATTTATATCATAACATGTTATGAATAAGTATACATGAAAACATGTATAAGATCTATAATGCTTGAGGCACATAATCTATGTTCTCGGGCAATTAACTCAGTTGAGTTAGTATGAAAAATATTTGAATAAACTGAATTCCATCCGGGAGATGGATTACTAGTTCGAACTGCATTATTAGTTGTTTATTTGCATTATCCTCATACAGTATTACATGCATAAGCAAGCATATCGATAATATGTCATATGTGTGTAAACTTTACAATTATATTATGTATTATGTGATCATATGCTTTAATGTTTGATTACTATGTAGAATAAATTATTTGAGATAATGTGTGTAATTTGATGTTAATCTTACATATCTCCATTGTTGCTTTAATTTGACTATTATTATTGATAATATGAATATTGATAACATATCATTGATGGGACAACTACAGTTTAGAACTCTAGAAGAGTTCTCAATGATTCCACGAGAATTCTCAATTGCCAGACATTGTATCTATGAACGATTTTATAATCAAATACCTTGTAAAGGTACATACAAGCCAAGTGGCTCGTAATTAAACTCTGTTGATTTCATCAGGGGGAGATATGATATACATTGTACTCTTTTTCCCTTCATCGAGCTTTTTCTCATTGGATTTTTCTTGATAAGGTTTTTAATGAAACAATTATTTGAAGCATATCTAAAGAGAAATGTACTCTTTTTATTTCACTAGGTTTATTCCAAGGAATTTTACTAGTGACTAATTAACCATATCAGGTTATAAGATAATCATACATGAACCTATATTTACATGTAAAGACGAGAAATATAGTTAGCGATTATGAAAATGTTGTCAAAGCTCTTGAAGAGGTTCCAAAAGATCATGAACTAATTGAAGATGGAATGTTGTGTATAGGTCACACTGAAAACATTGGTATAATGTTACTAGATGTGAACAAATGTTCATTAACGCCAAGAGAAAATATAAAAGAAATATTTGGTTCTGGAGTATCAGATATAAGTATCATTCAAGGAATATACATCCTACTAGCCATACAAAATTCAATATATTATTGGCTATTGGTCTATTGGAACAAAATATGTCTTTACTAATAAAAGACATTGAAATGAATTTCATTATACAACAGATATGAGAATGTTCCGACATAACATATGCACAATTGATTATGCCAATATATGATACTCATATGATCTCTTTTATTGGAAGATCACGTATATGGTGTCTAGTGGAGAAATTACTAGAGCCAATTGGGAATGCGTTTGGTGGAGAAATATGATCCAACAGATATATTACTTGTGATTTATCATACAAAAATTGATCCGATGGCCTTATATGAAGATAATTATACATGTATGTACAATGAAAGAACATTACATCACAAGAAATAAAGCAACACATTTCACCAAAATTATTCTCTACCCATGATCTTCAAGACGATAGTAAAATTGATAAACAACAAATTAGTTCATATGATCATTTGGCAGATATTACGAAGTCATTCCTACCTCAGCGTTCAAGAAAATAGTCAAGGTGGACGACGTCGACAAAAGGAAGTAAAGATGCAGACATAAGGGGGAGTTTATACGCGTTGTATTCTTTTTCTTTAATCAAGGTTTTGTCGCAAAAAGGTTATTCTATTAAGGTTTTAATGAGGCAATGTTTTATGCGTATACTAAAAATAATGAACTCTTTTTCCTTTCCTTGATTTTTATCCTACAAGAGTTTTTCCAAGTAATGTTTTAAGGAGGCATGTTCTTAGTAACTAGACATTCAAGAGGGTATTATGAAACCTGATAGTTAGTGGATGTCTACCTATAAAGTAAGAGTAGTTAGTGTTTTGGTGGACCACTACTTTGTTATTTTGTAAGCCCATAAATGGGCACTTCTTGTATTATTGATAATAATGAATACAATTCTCTCTTCCCCAATTCTTTTATTTTCTCTATTAGTATTATTGTTCTCTTTATTTACAACTAGTTAGTACTTAGTAGTTATTGTAAGAATATAGGAATATGTTACCATGTCGACCTGTTTGGATTCTAGACCATATTTGCGGCCGCATTCGATCGGAAATCCTATTCTCGGCCCGTTTCACCCCCGAGACCATATTTTCGACCCTTTTCGTCTATGGAACATATTTTCGCCCGTATCGATCCGCGACCATTTTTCAATCCCCGAACCATTTTTCGGCCCGTTATGATCCACACCATATTTTCGATCCTTTTCGTCTCCGATACATATTTTCAGCCAGTTTCGACAGGGAACCATATTTTCGACACGGCAACATATTTTCAGCCTTTTTCGATCCTAAAACATATTTGAGGTCTGTTTCGATTCCGAAACATATCTTGGTCTCCAGTTACAAATGCTATATTAATGAACTGGTATATACAGACTTGGTTGAAGTTATTTCTAGATGAGATATTCCACGAGAATAGTATGATATGTGCCGTCAAGATTCCACATTTTGGCGGCAATGATTATTCCTTTTCTTAACCACCACGTTTGCTCGGTTAACCAAAATAACTGCAAGATATTACTCATAATGATAAAGTCTCCGATTCGTTTCCTTGTAATGAGAAAGACCCGAATTGAAAAAACAAACTTCGTCTTTTGGCGAAAGCGAAGCAAATTCACTTATTTTTACCAATATGATTGCCAGAATAAAATTGTTCAGGATTAATACTTCTCATTATCATAAAGAGCAAAATCAAATTCAGTATAAGATATACAATACGAATGTACACGAAAGTATATAATGGTAGTCCAGCACTGTCGAGTAGAAGCACTGCTACTTGCCAAGCAGCCGACGACCACGCTCGTTGGCTCGTTTGGTCCTGATATTTAGCTCCTCCACATCATCCCCAAGATTATCTATCGACTTGTTCTGCCTGTCCATTTCAGATCCCATATCTATAGCCATGTCCTTCAGCTCACCCAAGACATTACTCAAATCTGATAAAGCATCATCTTGTTTCGCCTTTTCAACCTGTTACAGAGTAGAATTTCCAAATGCCAGTGAGTTACTAGTTTGCATGTAATTTAATCGCCTCATCAAGCATCACATAACAAGGTTATCGATGCTTGCGTTACCAAACCAATTGTGTATAGCACAAAAGATAACAGGTGTAGACTTCGCAGAACATGGTTAACGAAAAGATTTGATTCATAGACCCTACTTCCTTGCGTTTCTTTCCAAAATTCAATTGAAACACAACTAAATTTTTTCCTGTGAGATAAATTTTTAGCAAGGTGAAAGTGAATTTTAGCCCTCGACTTCCTTAGAAGCTGGCATCCTTATATTCATTTCATGTCTTATGTCTTTAAACTCAAAATTTCAGGCTTGAACTGGAACCAAAAATAGGCAGAACTAGAGATATTTCTATGAAGATCTAAATGCACGATATTCCTAAACCAGAAATATCTATCGTAAGTCAACTCAGAGACAGCCTCCTTGTTATCACAGGGGTAAGGCTGTGTTCAATCAGACCACCTCTTACCCTTCTTAGGCGGGACTCGGGAGTCTATTTGAGAGGCATATATTATTATTGTTGTAAACCAGAATTATCTATCAACAATTAGCTATGGTGAATGATGAATTGGTCGATAAATTTCATGTTCGTAATTAACTGAAGAACACAAACCTCAACTTTTTGCAATGCATTAGTGGGTTCAACATATGCCTGTGAACTTGAACGTTCCTTAGATGCAGAAGTCAATCCCAATTTCTCCCTGTGCAGCAATTGGCTACCCCTCCTTCGAGCAGGATCTGTAAGTTTAGAAACTTTCACAAAATTAGTGGAACTATTCCTCCTATTGAACATCACCCGGTCATATCGAAGTTTCGAAAAACCTCTAACTCAAGGAGCCATCTTGCTATTGAAATCGACAGTCTAATTGTGAGACAAAACGAGGAAAAATAAGAACTTAGAGACAATAACCTTTTGTTGCAACAGGTCCTGAGATTGCATGATTCTTCTTAGGCTTCCAAGTTTTACTGAAGATACCCCCAAGACTACCCAACAGTTTCTCGCCCTGAAATTAAATTATAGATGACTCAATTAATGAATACCAACAACTAGTCTCCAGCACTCCAGCACAGCTACTTGTGCTACAGGAAACAGCGGAATACCTTGAATTGAGGTGCTACATTATGAAAAATTACCATGACAACCTTGACGTACCACATATAGTTACACATTTCTTAACAGCAAATAACAATAAACACAATGATGAGAGACTTCCAAGTTCATGTTGAAAGAATATGCCAGTGACTTATTCAAGCAGAAACATTCACCCTTGATTGATATACACCGAGTAAATGATGTACGAAGACAAAGTGAGTCATTGCAAGTGATTAAATACATTAAGAACGTTAACTTACCCTGCTGAGGTCATGATCTATATCTGCAGCAACCGTGTGTGTCCTGGTTATTTGTTCCCCTTGGTGATGCAAATTTTCTAAAGTTGCAGTAGCAGTCTCTCTCATGTCTTCTGCAATCTTCAGACAGTTGCCAACTTGTTTTGTGGTCTCTTCAGATTTGTATACAGCATAATTCTCCAACTCCTGAACAGATTGGCCCTCTACTCCTCCCGAGTCACGAAAATCATTCTTGTATCTGTTTTTCTCGGCAAAACTCATTGAGTAGGCCGATGAGGCCCCTTTATGATGATCCTCATCTAAGAGACTGGCCCTAATAGTTGTGCTAGGTTCTGAAGAACTCCTAGGTGGTGCAAGGATTTGCTTCTTGTCAAACTCATCATCCGAATCGAAGGGATTTACACTTGATTGACTGGATAAGCGAGGTTCAACTGGGTTGCGTTTAGCTTTAATATGTATGGGCGATTTCCTGTGACTAAACATATTTCCAAGAAAGGAATTTCGGATCACAGTGGTTACTAGTTATGGGACTTTGAGCAGCGAATGTCAAATGACTTCTACTAGATCAAAGCAGAACCTGAGAACAAATAGATCCCAATATCAGACTTGAACATAAGATCCACAGAGTTCAATTTCCTAATAGCGTAAACAATATCCAACACCAATCAATTCAAAAATCGGTACTGATCAACTCAAAATGAGCATAAAGTATGGAATATTAATCAAGATTAAAGCCTTCACCTTCCATAGACCACCCAAACCGAGATCAAGAGATCACTCAGAAATATAAAATCAGGTCTTTGACAATCAGTTATACTAATTAGTACTACCTCCATGCCAAAAATATAGTCTTCTTTAATTTAGAATTATCAAAATTAACAAACATAGCATCAATTGACATATAACTTTGATTTGAATAAAGAAATTACCCCGTTTCTGATAAAATTGTCACATTAATAGTAATAGGGTTAAAATAGTAGCTTTAGATATATTTTTCAACAAAAAGATAAAAAAGAATCTGAATCCAACATTTAAGAAGTTTATTATCAAACTTCAGAAGTAGACATCTTTTTGAGACGGAGGGAGTACTCAACAAAGAACTAGACAAAGGATAGGGGAAAACCCCCCATAGTAGACACCCTAATCTTTAATCAAGCAAATCAAGACTAAAAAATACCAAATCGATGACAAATTTTACACAATTTCAAATCACCATTTTCCAAACTCCAATTCTTCTATTCATGAAGTTAGTCAAAAAACACAACCCAAATCAGGAATCCAGAAAAACCAAACTCCAAGTCAACCAAAAACTCGATTGAATAATTAAATAACAACAAAGAGCCAAACCCACAACACGAAGGATCGAACCTTTTCACATATAAAGCTAAAACGCATAAGTAAACTGAATATATCCTTTAAAGAAAATATGTTAAAACTTTCAAGTGAGCACAATTTTATATAACACAATCCATTAATTTCCTGAATTGTATTCTTCTATTCATAAAGTTAGTATTGAGATGGATACCGAAGGTCAGGTGTTCATTCCGTATATATCATTCAAGTTGACCAGGTTACGCCATCGCGAGGGAGGGTATTGTCGTAATGATAAACAAATCCCTCGTTGATTGATAAATACCTCCCGGACAGAGTTCATATATCAACAACCAAGTGGTTTTAGGCTCGAACAACTCTAACAGTTAGTGATCAAACACAAACCCAAATCACAAATCGGTATAAAATCAACTCCATCTCAACCAAGAACTCAATTAAAACATTAGATCACAACAAAAGCCGTAAGCCGAAAGCCAAAAAGAAAAAGATTGCATTTTTCACATGTATACTTAAAACCCATAAAAATTATATGCTTCAACAAAAGATGCAATGAACTTTCAAGTTTTCATAAATTTTGACACATCATTTACCTCAATCCAATTCTTCTATCCATAAAGTTAGTGATCAAACACAAACCCAAGTGATGAATCCATAAAAAATTAACTCTAACTCAACCAACAACTCAAATAAACATTTTTTTATTATTAAATAAATTATTAATATTCATTCATAATCATAAACACTAGAATTACTACAAATTCAATTCAATCACCATAACAAAGATTGAACCTTTTCACACGTAGACGAAAATTCTATAAAATTATATATCTATACTTCAAATAAATTATGCACAAAACTAACAATTTAAACTTTCAATGGGCATACCTGAAAAAGAAAAGCACAAAAATTGAGTAAGCCTTGATAATATCGTCTACTTTGGTTTCTTCAATATATTGAGAGCAAAGAATTGAATTTTTATGACAATGAACAAGAATATTTAAGTTGGTTTTTAATGTCAAATATGAAGAAGTATTCAAGGTTGAAAATTGGTATGAAAAAATAGACTACTCGGTTTCTCAATGTTGGCTTGGTCAAGCAACTTGGCCATGAAGTTTCTTGGACTCTTCTTGTTTATATAATACGGAGTATTAGAATTTCCATGAACGACTAGTTTTCATTCAACTGACCTTTTCAGATTGTCTAGATAAAAGTGTAAAACTTTGAAGATAATTAGTTATTCGGCAAATGGTAGTCCTGTTATCGGGCCGGTCCGGGCCGGTTCCCAAGGGTTCCATGTCCCACCCGTTAACATTATCGGGTGAACCGGGACCGAACCGATAAGAAGTCGGTCATAAATTTGGAGCCGTTCCCGACCCGCAAGAAAATCGGGTGGGTTATCGGTTCTCCCGTTAATATTAAACAGGGTAAAAAAGTATTTATTAAGTATCCAAAACCGGCCCGAAAACCATTTTTTCCTGAAAAAATTTTAAGTTTCCTGGAACAGAATTCAAAAGTTTCCTGGAACAGAATTCATTTCTACCATAACTCCATAATTCAAAAGTTCTAATAAAAGCATAATGGCCTCAGAAATGCATTCATCATAGACCTGATTCTAAGCCACAAAATATCAAGTATCGAAGTTAAGTTACATGCCAGTAGCACAGACTGTAAGAAATCCAGAATGATAGTATGTAAGAAATCCAGATACATCAAAAGAGCCTCAGAACATGTTCATCATTGGCATAAAGGCAAAGGCTAAGAGGTTATGCTGAGGTTATGTTGCTTGAAGCTGCCGGTGCCGGTTCCTCTCCGAAATGATATTGCATAGGGTCATCTACTGGTTCTTCAAGCTGCAAAACAAATGAACAAAATGAAAAAGAATAAACAATAAGAGAATGAAAAAGAATAAACAATAAGAGAATGAAAAAGAATGCAATACTTACAATACTTTGTCCTTGCTCTTTCTTAATGCCGTAAATCTCTTTGACCCAATCACCCGCGCAAAGAAACATTTGAACAGTTTTGGTTTTCATGGACGCTCTTTTTGGATCAATCACTCGTTTACCGGCACTAAATGTAGATTCAGAAGCAACAGTAGTCACAGGAATAGAGAGGATATCTTTGGCCATTTGACTTAGAATTGGATATTTGGCCTCATTAGCCATCCACCAAGTCAGAACATCAAATTTAACGCCTCCGACACACTGAAATGGAGGCTCTTCAAGATAATATTCAAGATCAGACTTGGCTTTGTTGTTCCCCTCGACAGTTTTTAAAAACATTTCAAAGCTCCTCTTTCCAACACCAGAATAAAAACCACTATTACCATCGACTTGAGCGGTCTGAGTATCAACCTTTTTGTATGAATCTTCATACATCTTAAATAAGGTGAAAAGGTGGCTTGATAACTCATCTTGACGAGTTTTGGCATCATCCATATCACCATTGGTATACAAGAATGGGTAAACCCAAGAAATAAAAATCATCTTATACCTAAAATGAGCACAAGTGCACAATAATGCCTCAAAATTTCAGTAACAGATTAGGCATGCAAAATAGGCAACACTTGTATAGAAATTCATCATAGGCTAATTTAGGTATAAGATGATCATAGGCAAATACAGATCAGGCAGCATAAATTGGAATATGTAAATCAACTTCAGGCAACAGAATGACAGATCCACAGTCCACAGATGAGGCAACAGATTAGGCGACAAGTCGACAACGCCTCAGATTAGAAATCATCATAGGCAACTAGGCAAGTAGGCAACAAGTGAACAACATATCAAGTAATATATTAGGCAACAAATTCTAAACTCATAATAGGCAACAACAGATTAGGTGACAAGTCGACAACGCCTCAGATTAGAAAATCATCATAGGCAAGGCAAGTAGGCAACAACTCAGAATAGGCAACAAGTTATAATAGGCTAATAGGCAACAACTCACTGCTCAGAAATCAGAATAGGCAACATATTATAATAGGCAACAATCCAGAATAGATAACAAACTGAGAACAGAGAATTGTAAAGTACCTCGGATCAAGAACAGCCCCAATAGAAATCAAAAGGTTACTTTGGTCCCAATATTTGTCATACTTGGCCTTCATTTGTTGTGCTAAGATTAGCAAATGAGGCTTCGTAGAATTGACACAATGCTCATCGAGTAACACCTTGACTCTATATAACTCAGCCAAGAACAAGTTAACAGTAGGATAAGAACTGCCGCTAATGATGGATGTAACGTCGGAGAATACTTCCAAGAACTTGCAAATATCATACACTATTTCCCAATCAAGTTCAGAAGGTAAAAAGTGCATAAATGCACCATTCTCCTCCGCATAACGAGGCCACACATCTCTATAAAAATAGGCAGTACTTAACATCAACCAAGTAGAATTCCACCTGGTTTTCGTATCCAACACTTGAAGCCTACCCTCTAGACGTAACTCAAGAACAATTTTTTTGAAGGCTTTACACCTACTTTCAGAATTTAAAAGATACCTAACACCATTCCTAATTTTCTCAACACAAGGTTTAATCACATCAAGACCATCTTGAACAAGCAAATTCAGAATATGTGCGCAACAACGCACATGAAACAACTTACCATCTAAAGGCAGATTCTTCCTATTACTAAAATCAACCTTCAACCTAGAAATACAATTGTCATTAGAAGATGCATTATCTACAGAAATAGATACTACTTTATCTCTAATATGCCAATCGTCCATCACACGCAACAACTCCCTAGCAAGAACTTCACCAGAATGGGGGGGGGGCACATTAGTAAAGGCTAAAACTCTTTTATGAAGTTTCCATTTAGCATCAATGTAGTGGCCTGTCACAGTCATGTACCCAATTTTTTGTTCACCCGACCACCACAAATCTGTCGTCAATGAAATCCTATTGACTAAAGCTATCTCCCTTTTCATCCTAACCTTCTCCTCATCAAAACAACTCTCACAATCTTTTTTCACAGTATGTCTAGTTATCCTTTTGTACCAAGGATAAATTTCTTTCAAAAACTTGTTAAAAATTTCACCTTCAAAAATTGAAAAGGGAAATTCATGGCCTAAAACCATGTGAGCAGCAACTTCCCTAACTTTATGATGATTATACTGCCAACTGGTGATGCTAGGAGTGCTACCATCACCAGCAGTTAACAAAGATTGAGAAACCACATTCTCAGTACCTTTCATTTTCAATTTTCTTTGTAAACAGTTTTTCAAATGTTTTGTACCATTTGAAGTACTCTTGTACTTCTCATCAAATGTGTAGAGAGCTCCACACCATTTACATTTCCATTTTTTTGTTCCATCAGGCAATACAATTGCCTCCATCTCAGTGTGCACAATCGATTTCTTTGCACGAACCATCTTACCATAAGCAGTGCTTGTAGCAGGGTTTTCAATCTCAATTTCATTAACATTTTCATTAACAGTTTGGCTACTGTTCAAATCATTAAGCTCCCCAATCTCAATTCCCTCAACAGCCTCTGCCCCGTCATCAAAATCATCAAGAACAAATGGATCCATGGGTGGACAGTGTGGACTAACTGATGAATCTTGAAAAGACATAATTAGTATAAACTATAAACTACAATGTATAAACAGATTAGTTGTCTTTTATTTTATAAAAAAACTATTTCAAAAACAATGTTTATTTTACAACAACAAGGTTTATTTTACAACAACAATTTGACTCTATTTTACAGGTTACAACTTACAAGTTAGAAGTTAAGCATACATGATACATGAATACATGATTGATGATACAACAGAACAATAAAACAATAGAACAATTAACTCTCATGAAAACAGTTAAACACTTAAGCATACAACAGAACAATGAACATATATGATTGGACTACTGATTACTGAATACTGCACAAAGCACAGTAGAACAATTAACATATTACATATATGAAAACAGGTAAATTGAACACTGGTTAAGTTTACAACAACATTAATTTTAATTCAAAACAGTTTGTAAGAAGAAATTAAAAAATCCCCAATTTGAAAACAGTTTGTAAACAGCCCTAATTAAAATTTAAAAGTTCAAACCCTAATTGAAAAATCCCCAATTTGAAACTCGAATTGAAAAGCCTAATTGAAATTTGAAAACCCTAATTGAAAACCCTAATTGACAACCTTAATTGAAAACCCTAATTCAAAACCTTAATTAAAAACTCTAATTGAAAACCTTAATTAAAAACCCTAATTGAAAACCTTAATTAGAAACCCTAATTCGAAAACCTAAATTGGAAATAGTCAAAAGAGTATACGAGTTTAACACACAAAATCAAGTAATCAGCAACCCAAAACACAAAATTACTATATCGGAAACCCTAAAGTCAACTCTGTACAAACCCTAAATTAGAAATTCAAATTTCAGATTAATAGATTACATGTATCAAACCAACAAAAATAGCAACACAATATGTAAACCAACATATATTCAGATTTTGTTTAACAGATTACAAAGTCAATAATTAAAAGTCAACAGTCAACAAGTCAACATAATCGAAATAACAACATAAAATTTAAACGAACACAAAAAAGCTCAACTTCGAGTTAAAAACAAGTAAACAACAAACAGGATCTAAATAATTATTGAAGTTTAAGAGGAAAAATATAACATACATGAATCGAAATGCTTCAAATCGATTTTCGATGTGAAAAATCGATGAGCAATTAAGAATATTGATGAGAAGAATTGAAGAATCACCCTAAATCGATGAAGATGAGAGGTCAGAGTTGAGAGATGAGATGAGATTTGAGAGGCTCAGAGGCAGAGAAAGGGTTTTCGAGAGGGAGGCACAAAATGAAGTGAGAAGAACTAGGGTTCTGTTCTCATCTGTTTATATAGGCACTCATTAATCGGGTCTCTTATCGGGTTAGCGGGCCGGGTCTTTCGGCTCCGCGGTCCCAAAATGAGACCCATTCCCGAACCGTTAAGGACGCGGGTGGATACTCGGGCCGGGTCCAGCCGGTCCAAATCTCGGGTGGATCCCGGTTTACCCGGCCCAGTAACAGGACTAGCAAATGGTCGGAAGTCGGAACCATCATATGTTTGCTGAATGTTTCCAGTCAATCACCTGTGTTTTAAAGTATTCCGTTCCATCACCTATGTTTCAAAACTTTCCAGTCCATCACCTATTCCGTTAACTTACCGTTAAGTGTGTCATGTGCCTTGCATGTGACTTTTTACAGGGGTATTTTAGTTATTTTACATCAATATTAGGGGGCATTTTCGGAATTTGATGCTACTATGTTCACATAATTTTATCAAGGGTATTTTTGAAATTTCACACCAACATTCAAGGCTTTTTTTGGGATTTGACAACAAGTTTGAACTAATAAAATTGGCTAGCGATATTGCCAGAGCAATTTTCATTCTGCCAGAGCAAAGTTTGAGTATGTACCTATTTTAACCTTCAAGTCAACTATTATAATTTTATTATAGAACATTTTATAACAAGTTTTAGGTAACATGATGAAAAGCAAGAAGAATTTAATCCACTATATAAATGAATTATCATATTTTCTTCAATGTGATGATTTCTTTAAAAATATTATTAGGCCATAAAATAAGCTATAGAATAATCGTTTAACTATTTGTTACTATTATAAGATAATTGGTATTAGAAGCTTAGATAGTTATATTGATATCGTCAATTTTATATTTTATGAATATTAACAATAATGCATCCATTTATTTCTTCTTACACTTAATTATTTTTTAATTGTCATTATTTTAGGGATCAGTTAAAATATAATCATTTACAAATATGTAAATGAAATTAAAACTCAATCAAACTCGAAAAACAATTAAAATATGAGTTAATCGATTATTACAATATAATCAATTAAAATTAATTACAAACAAACTAAACTTTAGGAGATTCAAGAAAGAAAATTAAAATTAGATACCAAGAGTTGATTAATAATTTTGCTTTAAGTAATGTCATGACAATTTTTTAAATGAATTGTTTTATTATTTGCAACATTATTCTTTATAAATGTTCAGAATAGTCTATAGAACCATTTTTTTCTATTTTATATGATTAATTTGTTTTTATCGTCATAAAAGATGGGGCTTCATTTTGTATCTAGGCACATCGCCTCCCTTATTTATGAGACGACCCTCGCTTCCTCTAACGATGAGCTTGTGTTGTTTATCGCCAAGCTTGTAACACGTAATTTATTGTTTTCCAATCTTTTCTTAGATTGATCCCTAAGAAACTCAACAACCATGAAAGTGAGCGCAGATGCTGGAATATACCACATTATCCTCGCAACGCTACCTCTAAACATTCCACTTGCCCCTTCAGTTAACCATATCTTCTGAGCTGCATCTCGCCAGCCATTATACCTTAACATAACAACGAAGAGTCGTTACCATAATACAACGCTATCTGTTCAACAGGATAACTTATCTGTTTCTGGTAGACATCATGCTTAAGTGTACGAATATGTAAACTATATACATTTAGCAACTATAATTTTCTCAGTATCTATCAGGTTTATTGTGAATTAAGGATTCGGACAAAAGCTACACCCAATCGAACATGGCCAGGAAGTAGCCTAGTGTAACAAGTACATGTAAAACACAAGCCATCAAAGGAAGCAACATGGGGAACGAGCACTCATCACTTAACAACAATGAAGTAGCTTATTTTCCTATATTTATGAAATAAATAAAAAGAATATTAGTGATTATTTAATCCAGAATTCTTAATTAACAAATTTCCACATTCTTATGCTTACAATGTGCTATCTAGTGGTGCTCCTACTGTTGAAATCTAATACGGAGTATATCGATAATTGCTTCAAATGGAGTTAAATAACGACTAGTAGATAACGCATGTATCTTTTTAATGACAGGAGCAGGAATATGTTTATATAGTTCAAGTAAGTAGCAACCACAAAAATGAAGATAAAACTAATAGCATCAAATTTGAATTTTTAAGAGATACATACCTTACTGTTGGTCCTTGTACTTGCAGTCTCGTTTTGATCACATCCAGTGGAGTCGTTAAGTATGCACTTAATCCTGCAAGTAGCAGAACAGTTCAAGATTTAACGGATAAGAAACAGAGAGAGAACAGGTTCATATTAATAAGATGCATCTTAATAACTGATTTGGCAGCCATAATGTACAAAATTTTACCGCCGGCCATCCCTCCCAACAAAAGCCCTTCAACAGAGCTATTGACTAGATGGCCTGAATTGGGAAAAAGTTTCTTCTTCCCATACTCTGTCATACTTTTGAATGCTTCGTAAAAAGTTACCTGCAAATGAAATGGAAATCAAAGTCCCGAGAAGACCATAGATAATTATTGGTGTGTCTTATGGCCTCGTTCTAAAATGATATGGCACTGTAAATTGGTGTGTATTGGTGGTGCACACAGAATGAGTGGAGGAAGAAACTGGATAGCAAAAAAATATTTTATCAAAGATACACAATAGTCTTAGTTATAGACCCTTCTATGGTTATATGAGCCTGAGTAAGAAAGGAGTTTATCGGGCACATTGTAGGTACCATAAGACCAGCAAACGGCACGTCCCTTGCAACTGTGGACCAATACCTAGACAAAATAAAGATAAGAAGTTTTAAGGAATTGCGTCAATTATAAGAATAACAAAAAGGTGAAACACCTACTCCATCGACCTAGAAACAACAAAACAAGTCTCATTATAAATTAACTGAAGGAAATTAATCCATATGGACCGAATTCAGTTCACCGATTATAAAAGCCATATTCTTCCCGAACTTTTGAGGAATCTACCACGCTCGACTCTAAGACAGATCCTATAACACAAAGATTCAAGACATTCAGCTAAGCTTCAGACTAGAAATTTTTGTCTTCAGATTCGTGAAGAAATGAAAGGCTTCTTTTAGGTTCCACTTCCAACTAGGCAAATACTGAATGGAGGAATTTCTTTGATGAGTTTGTTCTGCCTTTTTAACTTATGAGGCACAAGGAGAACAGGATGGAAGTGTATGTAATCATGCTAAGGAGAACAGAAAATTCGCTTAAGTAATTTATAGGCCAAGAGCTTTTGTTAACAAGAAGTCAACATGAGAATAACTGTTCATCATTAATGAAACAACTCTTCGCATTAAGTTGCTCTTGTTTCCTTTAAATTGGCTTGTAAGAACAATTACATCATGCCACTAATTTACAACTTACCCAGCATATAATCCCTTTGGCCCTTGTTCTTTCCATATTGAACAGCCGGCTTCCAACACTCCTGAGTAGTAATTATACATGCCAAGGCCCGGCTTTGCATTTGCATCACTTAACATAACAGAAGTCCAGTACTTTCTTGATCCTTGCACTTGCATCCGTTGCTTCATCACTTCACATGGCACATATACAAATGACCCCAGTGTATCCCCTGATATAAACATCGAGAACAAATGCATGAATACGTAGCACTATTAGTGACACTAATCATAGTAAAAGAGGGAAATGTATGAGGCAATTCAATGATAAGATTAACAAGAAAATTCTGTTAAACCTTACCAATTGCTCCAGCAATGAAATGGGCCCAGTGACCACTAAAGCTAGGATGTGACTCATCAATCCACTTTTTGGAGGACTCTATGACTCCAAAATATGTAGCCCCAGTGGCAAGGGACCCGGCAACTGCTGGAAATATTCCTCTATAAAAGCCTACCAGCAAAATAATTTAGTATCAACTAAAACATTCAAACGGAATAAAAACCTCAATCAAGCTTCGGGAGAAAAACATAAACAAAAACCAGTAACAGGTTTCCAGTAAAAAGCAGAAGACACCATCAGAGCTATCCCTTTTAAGTTTTTCCTACAAATGAGTTTTTAGTACCTATTGAATAATTATGTTAGTTTGAAGGAACCCACTATGTCAACTTGTCATGTTAACCATTAAACTCCTCCCAATGAACACTGCGGCATCTTACATAGAACTTTCATCACTTATGATCATGAGCAGATCAGAACAATTCCCTCCAAATCTTCACACAATACAATGCACAACAACATTTAAGAGGAAAGCAACTGAGTTTACTCTCGCCCTAAAGGACATAAAGCTACAGTTAAAAATTGGCAAGACTCTTTACTATGTTCGTCATTCCAAGGTGCACTAGATTAACTTCTTTAACAACAACAAAAGTTTATATGCAAGATCAATCCACCATGGAGGTTCTGAAGATTTACACCTCCATTTACAATAATTGAGGTTTTATCGCATTTTGAAGGTCGGCATAATTTCACGGTCTGATAGCATTTCCATTGTTCTCAGAAAATCTTCCCAGGAAACAGAAAGCTGGCTCACAAATTAAGGCACTTAAACAAGAGCTGCAAAATTCTAATATAGAAATCGATCAAAGCAGCTATATAGCATAACTTCTCAATTCGCATAGGCACTTTTCTAAATTCCATTTCGAGCAAAAGAAAGAACTGAAGCTATGATATAGACGAGTTAATGAAATTATATGAACCAAGTAAAATGATTCAGCCTGCAAAAATTAGATACATCGTGAGCAAATTGAAGTAGGGGTAGTGGTCCCCACTACTCTCAGATGAATCTGACACAGATCGAGCAATCGATCCTTGACTCGCATTATAACTAAATGTTATTTTGTTAATAAAGAAAGAGCTATATACCTGTCAAGCCATCAATCTTCCAAACTGTCTGGACCATTTGTAGTATGCTTTTCTGATTCTGAATATAACATCACAAACAGATACATTCAGAATACACTCGACAGCAAATGGATTGTATCCAATCATCAAATAAATTGGTTACCACCTTAGATCCACTGAGAATTGCTTGACTTTGAATTCGTGTTTTGATCGTATCAACTGGGTACATCACCCCTTCCCCAAATGCACCCGCGATGGCACCAAACACGAATTCTCTCCATACTGTAATCATCAATACACAATCCAAGAACAATTTTCATTCCAAGTAAAAATTCAAAAATCCATAAAGAAATTTCATACAAATTCTCTCTATAATACACCACAATACAGTAACATTTTTCCAAGAGAAGGACTCCTAACTCCTCCATCCCATAAAGATTGTCCAGTTTGATTTTCAGTGGTCAAAATCGAACTTTACAAATTTTGCAGCATTAACTGGCACAAATAACTTTCATGTGAAACAAAATCATTACGTTAACAGTAAACCACGTCAAAATGCTAGCATTTCATATATTTTTCACAAAATACCATACAACATATTGAAGAATACTTAAATTCAAAATCTATAAAGTCAAACCTCAAAAGTCAACTATATGCACAAAACAGAATTGATCCCTCCCTCCTAAATAGATTGTCAAGTTTGATTTTCACTAGTCATATGAAAGTCAAAATTAAACAAAACTATCACGTTCATAATAAGTTTCATAAGACGATACTAGCATTTTATACATTTTTACCATATACAATTTACAAAAAATGAGTAAGCTCAAAATTCAAAATTGAAAAAGTCAACTCTCAAAAATTCAAAATTGGAGAATATCAATGGGATTTTAGCACAAATTGATGTAATGTAGGTTGAAAAATGTTAGTAATGAGGTGAAAAATGTTACCGAAAAATTGCAGAGTGGGTTGACTGGAGATGAGAGTTGACTTTTGATCATTTGAAGGTGAACTGATA
The DNA here is from genome assembly GCA_003412495.2 of Echium plantagineum. NCBI lineage: Eukaryota > Viridiplantae > Streptophyta > Magnoliopsida > Boraginales > Boraginaceae > Echium > Echium plantagineum. The sequence continues at coordinate 29,207,759 of CM016561.1, read as the reverse complement.
GAGACAGCCATACTTGCTTGCTTGCACAATAAACAAACTATGGGTTAACGGTTAATTTTGTTAGGTTTGGGTTATGGAATCAAAATTAAATATAATTAAACTTTAATTTAATTAGTTGTGATATTATTTTATTCCCTTTGGTGGCTTGTTATACGCACGTCCAAATAGTTTTTAATAAAGGGAAACTATTACACCCCTTAATTGTAAATGCCATAATTGATAAAGTTCAAAGTTCTTTTATTTTTGGCTTTTTTTCATCTGGGCACCTGAACTTCTGAAATTATCTCAAATAAGCATCTGGTGAACTTTTTATAACAAGTAGGCACCTGAGACGAAAAACTGGCAGCTGAACTTTTGCTTTTCTCTTTTTCTCAGATTTTAAATATTTAGATGGAGGGCAAAATAGTCATATTACATTTAAAACTAACTAAAGCTACTAATCTAACCCAACATCTATCCAACCCCCATTTAACCCCACTCCCACTAATATCTAATTCAAAACAAAATCTCCACCTTTTCAACTTCCATCATCAAAATCTTTTCTCTCTTCGACGAACAAAATCGTTGTTTTGAATAGTCATTTTCTTGGAAATACACAAATTACCTGGGCAAAGATATTGATGCAATTGCTTGTGGATAGCAGCTACTCACCTCTAATCGTAAAAGAGATGTCCAAACTTGTTTACATCTTCCCCAGCGAACCTTCAGATTCTCTAGGAATTCTCTTGCCCATGGTTCATCATTCCCGTCAATGCTCGGCTCATAAGGCACCGTGAAATTGCTTCACCATAAACAATGTGAGGAAGCCATGAAAAGAATAAGCATAATCTGGCACTTGCAGAAAAGTCTCTGTATAAAGAAATAGAACCTAAGAGAATTTGTGAGTCTATATAATCTTGCCTATATGGGGCTTTGGGTCTTCTACAGAGATCAAGTTGATCTCAAGAATTTGTGAGTCTTGCTCCATTTATTGCTTTATTTATAGGGAATCAAAAATTGGGATTGTCAAAATTATCAAATCTTTTTTAATTTGTGAGTGAGTTCATAATATGGACTTGTATAATTTTATATAGATTTTGGTGTTCTTGAAAGCTTGAGTATGGAAATTTGGAAGAATGGGGTTTGATGAAGAAGATGAAAGGTGGGTTAATTTCTTTCTTTCCGAAATGGCACCTGAACTTTGTCCTGAAAATTTGGCGCCTAAAATCTTTTTTCAGATTGACACCTGAACTTTTCTGTATATTTTCCCTCCAAGATGTCATATTTTTAATATGACTAACTTGCCCTTGGTTAAGTATTTTAAAATCTGCGAAAATCTGAAAAAAGAGAAAAATAAAAGTTCAGGTGTCAATTTTTCGTCTTAGGTGCCTACTTGTTATAAAAAGTTCACCAGGTGCCTATTTGAGATAATTCCAGAAGTTCAGGTGCCCAGATGAAAAAAAGCCTTTATTTTTTTATTTTTTGTAAATTAGCTATAAAAGCTTTTCTTTTTTGGATCCGATCTCAACTACGAGAGGAATTATACTTGGATCAAAAACTTGGTCGGTACTTGATCAAGTTCCAATCTCAGTTTTTCGTCAAGGGTCTTTTGGCGATTTTGAGGCTATTTAGCCTGGTTTCTCCTATTCATTTTAGGTTTAGACCTAGTACTCATTGTAGCCTATAACTAGGTCTCTATATTCATTGTTATAATGTGTGCTCAAAAATAGAATCATAAGCAAAGAATCTTAGAGGGATTTGTGAGGCTTGTAATTAGGATTCTTCATTGTATAAGAATAACACCTAATCGAGAGATATGAGAATAGGGTATAGAGTCCTTGTAACAACTCTTCCGGTGTTTATCAACAACATGACGTACCTTACACATTGTAGGGGAACCTGTATAAAATCCTTGTGTCGTTTCTTGTTTCCGCAAGTTAATCCTTCTGTTTATTATAGTCTGATTCTTGGGGCGTCGTCCTGGGCGGGATCTAATTGTTAGATTATTTTTTGGACGTTCTAATTAATCTTAAAACGGGTACAGATTCCTAACATTTGGTATCAGAGTGAGGTTTGGTAACCAATCAGACAGGATAATATGGATGAAGAAGGTGTTGTAACAACAAATTTTCTTAAGTCTTGAGTTTAGTTGACAACAAGAAAATGAGCAGTCGCAAAGAAATATGTATTGAATAATTTGGGTACAATCTCTATTTGTTCCTTTGATTCTACTTCGCACTACAAGTCAAGGGCCTTCGCAGCTTGTTCTTGAACTTGATTGTTGAATGCTTGAATGTTTGAAGATTTGAGTAAGTCAAGGGCCTTCGCAGCTTGTTCTTGAACTTGAATGTTTGAATATTCGAATAAGTCAAGGGCCTTTGCAGCTTGTTCTTGAAGATTCGAAGACTCAAAGACTTGAATGTTGATGAATTCAAATGTAGGTTGAATGTTGAGAAAGTGTTCTCTGATTTGTAGAGCTTTTCTCTTCTTCTGCTCTTGTTTGTTTACTTGCAAATGAAGTCCTCTCCCAAATGAATAAGAATGCTCTATTTATAGAAAACATATCCACGAGCTTTTGACTTGGGTGAGCCTTGATTTGGCCTTGAGCCTTGACTTGGGCTTAAGCTTTGACCTTTTGATTCTTTAATAATTATTCTTTAATTTAATTAAAAAGAATAATTATATGATTTGATTGATAATAAGTATATCTTTTTATTTGTTTAAAAGACATAATAATTATCTATTTCATTAATTGTTTTCACTTATTTATTTGGTGAGAATAATTACTTATCATGATCCCGATTTCTCATAAATTGAACCATAATTGGACGATCCAATTTTCATGTAACCATTTATAATTTGATAATAAATGTCACACGTACATATTTGATTGACCGTATGATTTAATTAAATGAATTTTCGAAGTATAATTTATTAACTTGGAATTTAATTAATCTATGGCTTATCAATCACAACAGATCACCAACAAATTTCCAGCTAGCACCTGATTATTTGCAATAGTATCTCCATTTACTATCAAGCTCTTGATGGTGAAGCTTCTTCTTTATCTTAACAGTGGATCCTTAGGATAGTTTACTTGCACATTATTACTACATCGTTGTTAACACTATTAATGATCGTGTCAGTAATATAACCGAGGTATGATAGTTGCCTGGGCTCGTCAACTTTGCGCTCAATTTAGCGTTCGATTTCTCTTTCGCACCGTCATTTGACATCGGCTCTCATTCAGGTGTGTTTTGTTTATCATTTGCATCTTGTGAAAGACTTCGTGGGCATGAAATAATTGATCCTTTCGTAGACTTAGACCATAATGCATGCACCTTCTTGTTTTATGTATTATCTCTATTGCCCTGATGAGACACCACTACCGCAAACCTAGGAAGTTTTAGTCGAGTTCACTTTAGCATATAGTCCCAATTGGCGTTGATTTCATGCTTACATTTTCTCCGATAGGCATACAGTCCTATTCAAGAAAGTCGATACTTGTACTCAAGATATTTGTACTTGATAGACAAATATTTAAACTTGAGTTACATGTAACTGATGGACAGATACTTCTATCCGAAACATCGATACTTGTATTTGATACACAGATACTTGTATTTGAGATATCGATACTTGTACTTGAGATACACGTACCCGATACATCGATGCTTATACCTGATAGACATATACTTGTATCTGGGACATCGATACTTGTACTTGAGTTACTTGTACCTGATAGACAGATACTAATATATAAGACGTCAATACTTGTACATGATTGACAGATACTTTATTTTGAGACAACGATACTTGTGCTTGAGTTACATTGAACTCAGTCTTTGAAAGTGTACACTCCCTTCATGATGCGCAACTACGAAATCTGATCGCCAGACATTATCTTCTTCCACTGCTCGGCTGACCCACGTTAAGACCCAGATTGAAGATAGATCGAAGCATGTGGAGCAAGTTACAACGGATTTAGGTCAAGTAGATGCGAAAGAGGCTGGCTGAATTGAAGCATGAATTAGAGGAACTTTCAAAAGTGAAACAAGACTTTCATGTTTTTCTTTATCAAGACCAGGAGGATCTGAAGTCAATGCTAGCTGAAGTATCATCTCTTGAAGAAAAGATAACTTTGTTGTAGGGTACAACTCTAATGAGCAAGAACGATGAAGAGCAACTTCAGAAGATGACGGAAGACATGGATGCCAAGAAGCATGGACTGAAATATTTCAGTCTCACTTTTTAGCTTTATGAGTTGTTTATGAATAAATAATATTTGTACCTTCTTTTTCTCTTGTACTTTGAAAACTATTTGAAGTTAATGGAATTTGGTTTTTGTTTATTTTATTGCATTCCCTTTATTTTATTCTTTTCCGCCGTATTTCGTTAACATATTTGCTATGTGACATAATAGTTTATCTGAAACGCCCCGCCCCGAAAACCGGGTCGGAACGTTATTTGATTTGTTGGGCTGGCCTCACAAACCACCACGGGTCTTTTCAGCACGTTTTGTCATCACTCACGTGTTCACGGGGACACTTCCCAGTGGGTCACCCATCGTAGAATTACCCCAGGTCAAGCACACTTAACTTTGGAGTTCTTCTGAGTTGGGCTACTGAAAAGAAGATGCATCTTGATGGTATGAGTAGTACCAATCAAATCTTATCAAACATATCACATCGCCCACTCTGGGCGCTGTATTACAATCTCCCCCACTTAAACACTCAACGTCCTCGTTGAGCCACATCCACTCCACATCCAGGACCATACCATCCGTGTGAGACTCATCTCACAATTCCGGACGGCTCCGCTCTGATACCATTTGTAACGCCCGTCCCGGAAACCGGGTCGGAACGTTATTTGATTTGATGGAGTGACCTCACAAACCATCACGGGTCTTTCCAGCACGTTTTGTCCTCACTTACGTGCTCACCGGGAAACTTCCCAGTGGGTCATCCATCCCAGAATTACCCTAGGTCAAGCACGCTTAACTTTGAAGTTCTTATGAGTTGGGCTACCGAAAAGAAGATGCATCTTGATGGTATGAGTGGTACCAATCAAATCATATCAAACCTATTACATCGCCCACTTTGAACCGAATATTACAATACATACATTTCACAACATACTATTGAGTTTGAAATATGTTATGGACAATTATGTATATTTGTAGATTAGGTGATTTATATTACAGCCTTTGCTTTTTATATTTGCTTCACATCGTCACTTAGGTTAGCATATCGCTATAAGTTGACTATCTATCTTTGCCAAGCACACTATCTTTTTATCACTTTATTTAATCCATTTACTATTTGTTGAGCAAACAAATGTTACTAAAATCGATCGTCTACTATAATAAAATGTAGGGCAAATGGCTTTTGACATCACTTACGTTTGAAAAAAAAAAAAGCTAATTAGATCACTCATATTTTAAAAACGTCAGTTAGATCACTAATGTTTAAAAAGTCACTCATTCGGGTCGCTCCATTAAATTTTTGAAGGATATTTCTATCCAAACACATTTTTTCCTCTCATAAGCACCCAATTTAACTCTTATTAACACATTGACCCCAATTATGATATTACAATTTTTTCCGATTTCCTTTTTGATATTTTTTCGATTTTTCTCGATTTCTTTTCGATTTCTTTTTTGATTTATTTTTTAAACATGAATAATCTAATTGGCTTTTTTTCTAAAAAGTGAGTGATGTCAGAAATCATTTGGCGTAAAATATAAGTTGTAACAATCGTATTTGCTAGCACTGCCAACCGTCTAACTTCAGACAAACTTGTTGAATCACTTAACAAAAGCAAGAAATACAACCAAAGAGAATGGGAGCTTTTTGTTTATTGTATTTCGTATGTGTGTATTCTGCTCCAAAAGTTAGAAGGGTGGTTGAATTGATGATAAGTAGTGCAACCTGATCTAAGAGTTAGGTGTAAATTTTACTCGTTAGCGATACATTTTCTTTGTAAATTAGTGATGAAGTGAGTTTCGAAATAAGGATGGTTGTATATATATCCCTATTTCATAATTGATTCATGTATCTAGTTTCTATCTGATTCTATTTTCTTAATTTTTGATTTTCTAGATATCGATTACGTGGTACTTGAATATTAAAATTAAAGACTGATAAAATAGTTACCCTCATCAATTAATAATTCATCAATTAAATGGATTATAATTTTCTTCCAAATCAACTAAATTGATATTAGTATGATATTTGTATTTTGATTTGAAAAAGGTATCAGAAATGACACTCCTCTTTTGATGTTAAATTATACTCCCTCCATCCCTAAATGATTGGTACATTTTGACTTTTATAGTCAACAAAACACGATTTAAAACGTAACTATCTCTTACTCTACATGCGAAAAAATTATAAAAATCAAACAAGATCACAAATGACTATATTATTTCTTATCATTTAATGAGAATTGTTGATCAAAATTTTTAAAGTGTTATAACGGAAGCGGATTTCGATCGGCTAATTAGATGAACAGCGAAGAAATAGGAATTAAGTAAAGCAAACAGAAAGTAAAACACCAGATTTACGTGGTATCCCTAACAATGTGTTAGGACTAGTCCACGGGCACCAAGCCACAAACAATTCACTATAATGGGAAGTACAGATTACAGAGTTGATCAATCAAATCTCAGATGAATAGAATTACTAGCCTACACTATTCCTAGAATAGGATTTTAAGACTCACTATTCCAGAACTCTTAATCTATGTATTTAGCTACATTATGTCTCATATCAAGAGTTATGAACAAGTCCCCATTTATAGGTAATCAGAATAAACTAATCAAACCAGGAAACCTAACAAAACTAGGAGAGAGAAAGTCTGAAGCCCATAAGAAACCTTATTTTTGCCAGCATGTCCTAATCCTGTGACAAAACTGATTCAAGGCATATCCTGCTGTAAAACGGATTCAATGCATATGCTAACATAAAGTTTGACAATAAAAATCAAAATATACCAATTATTTAAAAGCGGAAGGAGTATATAATTTCTCTCAAAGTTAATTGAGGGGTAAACATGAAAAATTAGAGTAAGATTATTAATGGTTTTGCAAAAATCGACCCAAAGCATATTGTGGAGATTAGACAACTGTTTTCTTAATCCTCCCTCGTATCATTATAGGGTTGGAAACAAATCGAATAATTTTTGAATTATTCGGATTCGAATTCGACGATTCGATTTAGTTTCGATTCGAATTCAAATGCTATGACTTTTGATTCGTTTTTTGCGAATATATTCCATTTAGTATTCTTATTCGGTTCGTATTCGGTTCATATTCGTATTAAAATGCTTAACTTCACACACGATTTTCGCGATTATACACACGTAGCGTAGAGGTGGGTGTTAAAATGGAGGGTATAGTGGTCCTTTCGTGTTAAAGCGGTGGGTATATTTGTCATTTCAAGGTCAACGGGTGGAGGGAGTTTAAGTGGCCTTAAACGATAGAAGGTGAGAGATGGATGGATGTAGAAAGATTTGGATGATGTTGTGCTTACAATTGCTGTAATATTCACAACCCACCTCTCTTGTTGCTGACTTTGAAGACAACCCAACTTGCTTTCTTCACAAATCTTTCCCAAGTAACTATTTCTTCTCAATTTGTTATCTTACATTGGTTTTCTTGTAAAGTGTTTGTGTTTTTTGTTGTCTGAAATCTTACAATGGAGTAGCTTTTCTTATCTTACGTTAGTTTTCTTGAGTAATGTTCATGTCCTTTCGTTAGTTCAAGACTTCAAGTCTAAGATAGCGACGCAAATATCGAGTAGACAAAAGTCGAGACTTAGTCCTCGTTCAGGATTATTGATACTTATAGGTGAAGCTATCGTTATGCAAATTAGTCCTAGACGTGCCCTTTATTAGTAAGTTGTTACATACTAACGAGTTGCAAAACTTATGCAAGTGACTAATTGGAAACAATGCACTCTCCTATCAGAGTATCGCTAAGTCTCGATTTTTGTCAAACTCCGGACTACTAGCTAGTGATTATCTTGTTCAACTTTGATAAAGAAACCATGCTCTATTTACTGATTTTGTCTTGAATGTCTTGCTTTGGCTGTTTTTGGCAGCTCAATCTAAGGTTTAAATTGTAAAAGGGGAGATGGCACCATTGCAGACAATTCAAGGCGTGCACCAAACATGGATTTCGACAAGAATTGCCCAGGTTTAATAATTTAATTAATGTTTTATTTCTTTTCTCCACATTGTAGATAGGAGTTTCATGTATCCATTTTCGCTTATCACTTCATCGTTTTCGTTGTTCTTCTTACAAAAGTAAATGTGATGCATCAGCCAGGCATTTATAGGACCAACCCAAGTCGAAAAGGTGTCACCTTCCTTGTACGGTCTGAACGAGTCTCCACCAGTGCAGATGCCATCTCTCGAGGTAAGAATATGGTCTGAATTGTAATAAACATTAGAATGATTGTCCTGAAGCGACTGACTTGAGAAAAGATTTATTTATAGTGAGAGGGCAATTTATCTGTTGAAATATTAATGGCCTAATGCAATAAGGAGCGGGGGGGGGGGGGGGGGGGGGGGGTGACCATGTGGAGCACTGAAGGGTATAAGTAAGTGCATTAGACTGTCGCCTGTTTATGCTGCTGAGTTCTTAATCGATAAGTTCTTAGTAGTTTTCTCTGGTGTTAGGCTGTTAGGGTAGGTGGACCCGAAACCGCTAAATCAGTGGCGCGCCTCAATGAACAACTAAGACTTTGAATTATACTAGGATATTACCAAAACATTGCTGAATCTACAATCTTAATTTAAAAGTTACACCAGTTTTAAAATAAATAAAACGGCAAAAAGTAGGAGACAATGTGATTTCACTACTTTGCTTAAGGTCAGTCTGCCTACGGGTGTTAGGTTCATTTGTACATGAACCAAGAAATTTATGCAACTCTTTTCCCGACACATTTGTATCTCTAACTGTTTCTGCGTTGAATTGGTATGGCCCAAAAGAGACTCTGTCTATGTGAAATAGTGCGTCATAGTGTACATGTACAGCTAACTTTCCTGTTTTAGGACTAGTGAATTGTGGGAGTAACACTAATGATAATGCTTGAAGGGAAAACAATATATATAGAATCTCTTCCGGTGTCAACTTACAATTATCACTAGGGGAAGATGATTAAGAATGGAACTTTAAAGCTGGGATCAGTGCAGATTTCCAGTCTCTAAGTTTTGTCAATCCAATGTTTTGGTTAAACTGGTTCTCGAGTAAAACGAAATAAAGGAGTAACGCTGATATACAGTGGGGTTCGATTTAGAAAGTCTTTGTTTCTCTTCTTTTATGGAAAAATATAGGAAGCTTTTAACCACTCTTAGTCTGTTTTTCATTCTGTGTCGGTGTGTTTGCAGAGGGACCTGGAAGGCGCCAGCTAGCTTTGGCGATCGCAGTAGCCCCTTTTATAGTGTCTTCTTCCCAGAGCTTACCATCATGTAAGGGAGTTTCCCTGAAAGGCTGAATTTTCAAATGCATCAAATGCTTATGGTTACTTACATTCAAATATTTTTGTATATAGTTTATTATTAGGTCAACAGTCATTTCTCTAAGAGATGATGCTTTTGCAGCCACCAGTCAATTCAGCTGCTTACTTTTTTTCTAAAGTCTTTAATCTTCGATGGTGTTTCGGGAATTATTTAAAATGTACCGGTCTCTATATACCTTATATTCTTTGAATATTGAGGACTGATATCCTAAATTTTCCCCTCGATATAATGGCTCAGTTGCCGCAGAAAATAAGAAGGGCTTCTTGCCTGTCACTGACAAAAAAGACAAGTACTCTTTCATATATCCCTTTGGATGGCAGGTACCGACATCCTAATCCCAAAAGATCATATTCCACATTCGTTGCGAAGCTTTATCTTCAAAGCACTGTAATAAAGCAAGTACATTTCTTAGTTGCTCACTCTTCATGTTCCTTCTGCATTTGAGTCAGGAAGTAGTTGTTGAAGGACAGGACAAGGTCTTTAAAGATGTTATTGAACCACTGGAAAATGTTAGTGTCACCGTGATTCCCACAGCCAAAGAAGACATTCGAGACTTTGGTCCGCCAAACGAGGTTATTGCATAACATTTACTCTGTAAATAGCTATATACTCACAGATGAAGTGTTTCTAGCAGTTTTACTTATGTTAGCATTCTCCATATTTCCTTTGTTTTCTCTGTCGTGGCAGGGGGGTAATTATCTATTTCCATCAATCATATAGTAGTAAAAGTTACGTTTATGTTTCTTATTTTGAGTGTCAGTGAGTGCTGCTCATGCTAGAACAATAAACTGAAAGATTAAATATCCCTTTTATATGTTGGTTCCAGGTTGCTGAAACACTAATAAAGAAGGTTTTGGCTCCACCTTCCCAGAAAACGAAGTTGATTGCTTCATCTGCGGTGAGTTTCTCTATTTCAAGTCTGTTCTATCTTCCATCGCTTAAGACTATATGATTGCAGAGAGTAATAACTACTCACATTGCTTGTTCAATTCACAGCGTGAGGTCGAAGGGAAATCCTACTACACATTTGAGTTTGTTGCACAAGCCCCAAACTACACTCGCCATGCTCTTAGCACGGTCTGCATTGGCAATGGTATGGAACTTGTCCTATTCAACCTGTTTTCTTTTTAGTTCTTACTTCAAGAAGTTCAACGAATATAAAAGCCATAGACATTTTGTAGCAGACCTTTTTCACCTAAAATATTTCATGGCGAGTTCCACCTAATTCTTGAAGTCGTATGCAGGGAAGTTCTACACTCTTACAACTGGTGCCAACGAGAGGAGGTGGGATAAGATGAAAGAAAGGTTACAGACTGTGGTCGAGTCCTTTCAAATATCCGACGTTTGAGGGGATCGCGTTAACTCATGGGAGAGCTTGTTTGTTTGTTCAATATATCGAATAGAAGAGGCTATTCAATTCAGTCAATGTAGATATGAGAAGATATTTTGTACTTCAATCTTGAACATGATTATCAATTCTGAAATTGTAACTAGTTTCCAGGTACAAAACCTTTCTTGAACACACGATTAAAAACGAAAGTGTCCATCGTCAAGCTTTGGATGGAGCCGTTGGTTGAACTAAGGTGATCGAAGAGCCGGAGGGTGGCGCCCTCTAATTATTTTGAAAATTAATTTCTATTTATTCCGTCTACAACTAGATTTATATAGATTTCCTTATGTATATGGTATATTGAATTTTTGAACTATTAATTGATATTAAAACTTTAAAACAATTACTACTGCTTTAGTTTTAGATATTGGCTTTTAAATGACCCATTTCATCCATAATGTTTTCAAAATGATCGAACTTAATCACCTGCCAATGTGCATTTGTACCCCACAATTACATCAAGACGTCATCAAATATTTAGATGCTCCCCATCCGACTCTATTTATAGGACATTGTGGTCAAAAATTGACTTAGCCCACCAAGAAATTATACCTGAGTTGTTATATACATAGTCTGCCCCTTTGTATTTTTTATTTTACTTTTTGCCCCTTTGTATTTAGAAACATAGTAAGTGAGAAGTTTTACACCTGAGTGTTTATCAACGTTTATGAATCAGGAGTTTCGTGAGCTCATTTAGCCTTGAGGCCACGATGACAATCACGATGAATGTGTTTAAGACACCATTTTTTGCATCTAGGGACGTTTTTAAATGGTGGGTAGGGGGATATATGATGTTTTTCGGTTGTGGCATGTAATGTTTGGTGATGGTGGTGGGTGAAGGTTGGTGGTGTTGTTCTTTTGTATTGAAGAAGAAAGTTGGTTGGTGGTGGTAGTGGTGGTGAAGAAGAAAAAGAAAAACATGGGAAATAGTGGGGGTTATGGTGATGTTGGTGGTGGTAAGATGATGAAGAAGAAAGAAATAGGGGAGGGCGTAGTGATGTTACTGGTCCGGTCCGATCCGAGTATCTACTCTCCTGGGAACCGGACCGATAAGTCACCTGTCCTACACGATCCGGACCGTTAACCATACCGAATATATTTTTTGGACCAGTACTGTTCTGATAACTTATTAGGTGGATACCGTTCCGAACTGGTTTCCGGGTATATCCGATAAAAACATATACAATAGAAAAAACCTTCAAAAAAAGATCAAAATCAATAATATAATATCTAAATATTAACACCGAATTTGTTATTGGATACTTTGTTGGGTACTTCACCGGGTAACTTATAGGATGCCGATTAATTGTTTTTACCTATTCCCAGACCGTTTTCTAACTAGGTGAATAAAAGAACCGGAAATTTCGGATCAGGTACCGGTAGTCCTGTTATCGGACCGGATCGGTCGGGATATTGGAAATCCATCCGATTAGACTATCGGATATATCTGGCCCGATGCGATAGCATCATCGGGCAAAAATTTAGAACTAGACCGAACACAACAGTTACTCGGGTGGGTTCCCAGTCCGACCCGATTCTGAAATTGGACGGTCTGACCCGATATCCAAAACCCTAAATTTAAAAAAACAAAACCGTAAGAAAGGATGAGAATGATGAATAATTTCAAAGTAGCACAAGTTTATACGAATTGAGGTTCAGATTCAATATGAATCATCATAACGTTCAATACAAATTGTAATAGAGCAACGAAAATTGGTCAATCTGCTGTTATGGAACACTGTTACAAGAACCAAAATTATCATGGTTCTCAACACAAAATAGTTCAAGTTCAAAGTTACCAACAAACCAAGTTTATAGTAATTGAGGCTCGGATTCAATATGAATCATCATCACCTTGAACACAAATTGCTCAAACATCACAAAATAGGTCAACTTCAAAGTTCAAAGTTACCAACAAAACAAGTTTAAAGTTTCGCGCATTTCAGATGGTGGTAAAGTGAGACCACATAAACAGCTCTTCCTCACGAAGCCAATTTTGTTTGACAAGAAATCTGGAGGCGCGAGTAGGAAGCACACCAGCAGTGTGCATTGCGTGATTCGAGTTTGTTTTTTGCACTTGTAGGCGGTGAATCGGGTTGAAAGTAAAAGTCACCAAAAACTGGCGGAATGCTCTCGAAACCAATTCACTAGAGTGAGATATAGGAGAGTGGCCTCACGGCTCCGACCAGCAACTGCAAATGAACACCCACATGTATACATACATATACATATATATACATATGTATATTAATAATTGAGGCTCAGATTCAATATGAATCATCATCACCTTCAACACAAATTGCTCAAACATCACAAAATAGCATGTATAGAAATGAATCGACGTATATAATTGATGAACAATTACTAATCGATGAAATATTCAAAACAACAAGGGATATAATTGATGAGAAGAATATATTAAAAGTCCGTGAAAATGAGAGGAGAGACAAATTGTTTAGAGAGGGAGGCATAAATGAGTTGAAAGAACCTTAAATTCTGTTATTTATGTTTATATACTCCTAGGTCGGATGTGGTATCGGGTTACAGGTCCGGGTCTATTCGGCTCACGGATCTAAAATCAAAACCATTTTCCGTCCTTTAAGATTTCGGTTGGATACTCGGACCGGGTAAATCGGGGCGGATCTCGGGTGGTTTTCGTTACCCAGTCCAGTAAGGTACCGGGTAAATTTCGATTCTCCCACTCCAATAACAGCCCAGGAGGGACTTAAAGGTAAAGTAGACGTTTTGGGGGAAGGGAGGTTAAAATTAAAGAGGGGGGTAAAAGTTAAGAAAAAAAATGGGAGAGGGGCATTGTTCCACTTTTTTTTTTTTTGATAGATAGAGCAAATATGTTATAATGGTAGCTTAATGGTTCCTCTATTATAACTATTACAAAATAAAAGAGAGACATGATAAGAAAGCATAAGTGTTTGAAGCCCTATTACAAAAGCAGGAGAACTGAAACATATCCGTAGCATGGGTGTTAAATAAATAATGCACGGATTATCGAAAGTTTTACCAAATTATATATTACAACAACCAAAGACAAAAAAAGATAAAAATTGACGAACATGAGAACTTTAACTCCATCTATCCGATGATCCTTCCAAAATGTTTTCTAAGCATTCCTCCTTGTAATGCTTGGACAACATCTAGCAAATACCTGAGAAAAAAGCAATTCAGTGAACATATGAATAGACGAAGATTGTCTATTCATTGCCAAAATTAAGCCGAGAATCAAGACTTGCAAAATTGTTTCATCCAAGCTTTGAGAAAATTTGGAGCCATTGCTCCCTTGAGGATGACAACAATTAGCAGGAATATCGGCATCACTAGAGGATGTAACCAGGAGCAGAACATCCTTATGATCAAATAAGCTGATTTTCCAACTATTTTTGGTAGCATTTGCGTAAGTGAACACCATCGAAATGCCATTTTCCTGCGGAGAAGTGAAGTCATAAACAGGAAAAGCCCTTGAGACCGTTGGAGTAAAGGTTCGAGGATGGTGATCGATTCTTATCCAAAGATCAATAAAGGAAGACCTCATACCCAAGATGGTTTGATTATCAAAGCTTCCATGGTTAAAGACCATACCATTCCTGCGAAGCCATATACTCTAGAGAGTACTCGTAAGCAATAACAAATCATTCTTTATATTTTCATGCGATTTCCAAGGCTTGTTTATTAAAGAGGCTAAAGAGACATGAAAGGACTCTCTTTTCAATGGTCGAAGTAAATGCAATGGCCAAAGGGGTTGAATATGCTTACATGAACAAAAGAGGTGAGTTAGTTCCTCTTGGTCATGCTTGTAGAAACAACAAGTAAAATTAACAGGGTTTTTTGTGCGGGTGGCTACATTCATAGAGGTAGGCAACCTGTTGAGAAGGATTTTTCAAACGAACAATATTATTTTATATGGACAAGGGATTTTCCATAAATTTTTCCAAATTTTATTAGGAATTTGTGAGTAGTACGAAGGTTTATTGATGATATTCACTTGGGAAGTAAACAAATGGCTACATATGTTCTTAGTACTAATATTTTTGTTATTTATAGTGGGAATATCATCTCCTAAAGAGGGGGTAATCTGCAGAATATTGCTAATAATTCTCGGTGGGAAGAGGTGGTTCAGAAGGCCAATATTTCAAGAACAATCATTTAAAATTAAGTGCGAGACTAGATAAGGTTGCGAGGGTTGGGAATTTTGAAGTTTATATAAAGATAATGATTGATTTATATCAAAAGACAACAACCTGTCCATCCAAATATTAAGAGAAGTACTAGATTTTATTTTCCAATGTAAAAGAGGATGGATTGATTTGAAACCATACAAAAGACTTTGCCAGACTCATGACGAGTTAGGTTTTTTATTAGCATGAAATGGGGAAGAAGTGTGATAATACTTGGATTTAAGAACCTTGGCACAAAAGAGAATTATTGTTTTGAAGAAGAGTTAAACCATTTTTAGCAAGAAGAGACTTATTGAAAATTGATAAATTTTTAAAGTTTAATTCACCAAAATTCTGATGCAAAGAAAGAAAAGGCCAGTTTACCCAATGTATTCTATTATTATTAGATGCAATAGAATTATCACTCCAAAAAAAAATAGCAAATATAGATCCTAGCTTGTTAATGTAATTAGCCGGAAATTTATAAACCGACATAGGATAAACAAGAATGGAGATCAAAACAGATTTTATTAGAGTTATTTCACCCGCTTGATTAAGGAATTTAGAGCTCCAACTTAAGATACATTTTTTAACCTTATCAATGATATTGAGAAAAATCATGTTTCTATTTGTGTGGACATCAAAATTAACTCCTAAATAGGCACCAAACAAGAAAGAATTATCAATTTTTAAAAGAGATAAAATTTTATTCCTAACTAGATCAGGAGTAGAAGGGCTAAAAAAGATTTAAAATTTATCAAAATTAATTAATTGTCCAGAGACATTATAGTAACTAGTCAAAATATGAAAGTTCAAGTGCTAAAAAATTGAGTTCAGATGCCTATTTGAAAGGTTGGAGAATACAATTGCTTATTTAAAATGATTTCTTTAGTTCAAGTGCCTATATGAAAAAAAGGCTTAAAATTATTAATAGAAACAGAATGAAGTTTTAATGCAAGTGAGATATGTGGTCAAGAATATACCCCTATACTCCAACAGTACCCTTGTCCAATTAAAAATCGACAACCATTTTGACGAAACCACCTGGTTTTCCAAAACCACTCCCAATACCAAATCTGACACTTACTCACACAATCATCAAATTTCTTTTCATCTATATATATTTTATTACACAACTACCATTTTCTTTCTTACCAACCTCTTGTTTTCTTTCTATCTTTCTATCTTTGTCCAATTAACTCCTTATTTCCAAAAATAGAAATTGTCTTATAAATACATAATTATATCATAATTTGCATAAAAATGGGGAGGGGGAAAGTTCAATTAAGGAGAATTGAGAATAACATTAATAGGCAAGTGACTTTTTCAAAAAGAAGAACTGGGTTATTGAAGAAAGCTAATGAGATCTCTGTTTTGTGTGATGCTGAAGTTGCTCTTATAGTTTTTTCTACTAAAGGAAAGTTGTCTGAATATGCTTCTGATTCTTGGTATGATAATTATTTAATTTATTTCCTTTTTTAGCTTGTTTTAATGTTATTTTTGTATCATCTTTTATTATAATGTTTGTTTTTTTTTGTCATTCTTTTTAGTGATCCATATAGTCCAATAATTCCACACAGGTAATTTGCTGATTTCTTGATTTTTTTTTTGGTTTTATGATTTTTAATTATTTGTAATTTAGGGAGAAATATTGTGAGTATTGAATTGTTTTAGGTTGTTCATTTTTTGAAGCTTCATGCAGACTGCCATTGGCTTAATTTGTGCCAAAGTGAAGTATATAGTAATAAAATAGCGATTTTTCTAATATGTGTTTTTAGGATACATTAAGAAGCAAAGTTAAAAGTAAAATACTAATACATTATGATGAAAACATACTTTAAAAATATATTTCATATCAAATTTTAAATATAGATCTTCTTAATATTTTCTTTTCTTGACACTTAACACAGCATGGAAAAAATCTTAGAGCGATATGAAAGATACTCATTTGCAGACAGACAGCTTGCAAAACCTAAAAATCAAGAATCCCAAATGCAGGTATGTAACTAATTATCATAAGTGAATAGAAATAATGATAAAATTTTATGGCTTATTTTCATTTTGGACTCTGAACTATGATGAAAATGTTAAATTGGACCCTAATACTATTCTAAGCCTCATGTTAGACCTTATACTATGGTTTGTCTCATTTTACCCCCTAAAACACCAAATTTGATGTAACTTCGTTTTAAAATAAGGGCAAAATCGAAATAGCATATATATTAAACTTTTGGGCATAATTCATAAATAACAAAACCTATTAAATTAAAAATAAATCCCAGACTTATTTTCATTTTAGACCCTGAACTATCATGTAAGGTTCAAATTGGACACTGAACTATCACGTAAGTTTCAAATTGGACCCTGATACTATCATTAATTATTTGTAAGAACGTCCCAAAAGTTTGATATATGTGATAATCCGAATTTGTCCTTCTTTTAAAATGAAATTCAATCTAAAATTAGCATTTGAGGGGGCAAAATGAGACAAAACGTAGTATAGGGGGGCAATTTGAGGCTTATAATAGTATCAGGGTCCAATTTAAAACTTACGTGATTGTTCAGGGTCCAAAATAAAAATAAGACAAATTTTATTATTAACATTTATTCACCTCAATCCATATAACCATAAAAAATAGAGCAAATGACATAATTTATCACTCACGTTTGCTAGAAAAACTAGTCGATCACCCTAGTATGACTTTGTATACTTTCGATCATTCATGTTGGGTATTAATAATATTTTTTGTCACTCACGCGTTTTTGGTACAACTCTTGATTTTTCAAAAATTTTAACATTTTGGTAAGGATATTTTAGTCATTCTCTCATAATTTTGTCATGAAAGTGTAGAGTGTCATGAAAATTAATGAAAGTTAGTTAATGGAAATTAAATAATTATGGGAATGTAGCTAAAATACCCATACCAAATTATTAAAAAAATTCGAAAAATCAAGAGTTGAACAAAAAAAACGCGTGAGTGATCAAAAGTATACATAATACCCAACATGAGTGATCAAAAGTATACAAAGTAGTATTAAAATGATCGACTAATATTTATTAACAAACATAAGTGATCAATGAAACCATTGCTATAAAAAATATGTAGTGTTTGAGCACTGTGTGTAACCATTGGTGTAGTCTTTGACAAAAGTGCGTATAGTCCTTGAGCCGTGTGTGGTTTTTTTAGGTGTTAACAAGAATCTATTCAATTTCATTCAAAAATCCATTAATCCACCTAAACTTAATATATAGGACTTAGATATGACTTTGACAACGAGACTGATTCAGGATACAATATTATGTTAAAAGTCGATGAGATTTCATTTTAAAACAAATCGATATGAAAAAGCTATCCACACTCCAAGATAATGTTTTTTGAGGAATTAAAGTATTACTTTGCCCCTAGATAAAACATCTCAAATATTACACTTACAAATTACAGAAAAAAATAATACTTTCACTAAAAAACTACTACCTCCATCCCTAAATGATTGTCACATTTGACTTTTGTTGGTCAATAAAACACGATTTAAAACATAAATATCTCTTATTCTACATGCGAAAAAATTATAATAAGTTGATATTTCAAAAATATATATTGAGACGAATCTAACGAGGTCCCACAAGACTACATTATTTCTTATCGTTTAATGAGAATTCATGATCAAATTTTATTGTAATTGACCACAAAAGTCAAAATGTGACAATCTTTTAGGGACGGAGGGAGTATTTTGGTATGTGTACTCATTAATTGGTTTTTCGAAGAAAAACTCGAGACCTTATATATTCACCCGAAAATATTTTTTTTAAAGTCATAATTATGTGTAGCTTAAGGAGTTCAGAAAAAAATGCAGGGAAATTTGAGTCTTGAATATGCAAAGCTTAAAGCTCGAATGGAGGTTTTGCAAAAAAACCACAAGTACGTATTATTTATTGGCCATTTGAAAAAGACCATCTCCATAAATTGAATATTTTTCAAGTATTAGCAATAATTTTGATTAATCAAACAATTAAACACTTCTCCAATTCGAGTAGGCATTTCATGGGAGAAGAGATTGATGCTCAAAGTCTCAAAGAGCTCCAAAATTTGGAACATCAAATTGAAGTTGCTCTCAAGCACATACGTTCAAGAAAGGTATATTATTCTAGCTCATTTGATTTAAGTGTTTAAGCATCATAATTGATTGGAGAAATTTGGAAAGCCATTTTATGAAAGAGGTCATGGGTTCGAACCTTAGTAGAGACTATTGTACTCTAACTCTCTAGTTACGAATTTCTGTATTCATTGTTTGTAATACCATTATAGTCATTATTATTCACCGCTAATTTACAAAAAAGAAAGTATCATCAAATTAGCACCTATTGAACATTTTTATTAACTTGGAGCGCCCCTCAAAGAATTTGCGCTAAAAAGACATTTTTGGTGGTCATGCCCTTAGATATTTGATACACTTTTTCTTTTATTTTCTTTGTTGTAGAAAAGGTTTGATTTTGATAGTGCAAACAATTTTGGTTTTGGCAAAAATGTTCAGTTTTAGTAGTTTTTTGGCAAAAGGTCCTGTTTTGGTAATCGTTTGACAAAAGCGTTCCATTTTGATAGTTGTTTTGACAAAAATGATTCGTTTTTTGGCAAAAAAAATTGATGTTTGTACAAACTATAAAAAAAAATGCCTTTCACATCCTTTACACCAGCACAAGTCTTTTCCTCCAAACAAACTATCAAAGTCAAACTTTTTGTCAAACAACTACTAAAATTAAACTTTTTGGCCATAAAACTATGAAATACCAATCTCTTTGCCAAAAAAATACGAAAACCAATCTTTTTTTTTTTTGCCAAATTCATGATTGAGATGACAAAATGAGCCAATAAACCAAAATACATCAACCATCTCGATTACCTAATCGATCTTTCTTTCGCTTGATGTCTAATTGATGTGGAACTTACAAAATGCAGAACCAACTTATGCATGATTCAATATCACAGCTGCAGAAGAAGGTATGACATATGAATGTTCTAAAGGATACATTACTCTTTTGAGTTAACATCTTATTATTTCTAAACTTATCAAATACTCCCTCCGTCCCTAAATGATTGGTACATTTTAATTTTTGTTGTCAAATTTTAAAAAATTTGATCAAGAATTATCATCAAACGATAAGAAATAATATAGTCATGTGGGACCTTGTTAGATTCATCTCAATATATATTTTTGATATATCAATTTTTTATAATTTTTTCGCATGTAGAATAAGAGATATTATCATCAAACGATAATTTTTTAAATTGTGTTTGTCGATTATGAAAGTCAAAATGTATCAATTATTTAGAGATGGAGAGAGTAGTTCATAATCACATCCCGCAATTTACCTCCTCTATGTACTTCAATACATGAATGCATAGAGGTCGTTATTATGACAGTTTCACACTTCCATTAAATAGTACTACCTCCATCCCTAAATGATTGTCACATTTGACTTTTGGTGGTCAATAAAACACGATTTAAAACATAAATATCTCTTATTCTACATGCGAAAAAATTATAATAAGTTGATATTTTAAAACTATATATTGAGACGAATCTAACGAGGTCCCACAAGACTATATTATTTCTTATCTTTTAATGAGAATTCATGATCAAATTTTATTGTAATTGACCACAAAAGTCAAAATGTGACAATCTTTTAGGGACGGAGGGAGTACATAATAACACTAACGTTTTGACAACAGGACAAGGCATTGCGAGATCAAAACAACCTGCTTTCAAAGATGGTAAACATTATCTAGCTAGTATTCTCAACAACTGAATGCCTTCTTTTTACTTTCTTATTTTCACTTTTGTTCAAATTAAAGCCTCAGATCTCGTCTTATTTGCTAGGTCGTTTATACTTCATCGTTTTTATTCCACTCGTCTTATTTTGTCTTTGTTCGTTCCCTTCAAAAATCAAGATGGAGCCAATTTGGTGGTGATTTTTGTCCTATCTCGTCTTTTTTGCTCTAGAAAATTTGTCGTTGTTTATCTTTTTTATTCTAGATAGAATCATTGACAATGGGACCCCCATATCCATAATTCTATTTGTTCTTCCATTAAATGGAACTATATATTCACACTTGTCTTATTTCGACTTTTTTGCTATTTAAATTTGTCTTTCATTTTTCCTAAAAGCTGAAAAAAAATTCATTTTATAATTGTCCTATTTTGTTTTTTCTGCTTATCAAAACTTGTCTTTCTTTATCTTCTCAAAAATGAAAATATTCAATTAATACTCATTTATTGTACTTTGGCTATGATATGATTAACTCTTAGATTAAAGAAAAGGAGACAGATATGGTCCAAAAAACTCAATGTGGGCATCAATCTTATGACTTGAACTCATCTACTTTTGCTCCAACACAGGCTATGGATTTGAGCTCTCTAAGTATCGGGTAATATATTTTGCACAACGTACAATTGAAATTAGTGTTGTCTTATTGTCACAACTCATAGATAATTGCTGAAATGGTTCTCGCTAGTGAGATCCGATTGCACTTTCGTCCCCAATAATTATGATTGTACATTAATCCGAAAATGGCGAAAAAATTGCATTCTAGTCCCTATGTCAATTTTTTCGTTAACATTCATATTCAGGCATTAAAATAGGAGTAAAAATAAAAATTTTAAGACTTAAAGTTGATTTTTTGCTCCAATTGGTGCCAAAATAAAACTCTCCAACCCATCCTGCCAAAACTCTCTTTCTTCCTCAAACCAACTAGGGTGTGGAGTTTCATTTTGGCACCAATTAAGACAAGAAATCAATTTCAAGTTTTAAAAATTATACTTTTACCCCAATTTTGATGTCTAAACCTGAAATATTAACGGAAAACTTGACGTGGGGACTAAACTGCAACTTTTTGACCACTTTCAAGAACTAACGTGCAACCGTGTAACTATATTGAGAACTAAAGTGCAATCCACTCTCACTGTCGAGAACCATTTCAACAATTCATTCTCACAACTCATATCCTAAGTTGGAAATCTCAACGTAGGGGGACATCTAACCAAGCCTCTGTTAAAAACGGAGAAATGGAAGAAATTGAGAGGCAGAGCCAGGGTGTAGTCATGCCTCCATGGATGCTCAGAATTAATGAATAGAATGTGAATACCAATTGTCTCTATAAGTGTCACCTTAGACAATGTTGTTTTTTATTGTATATAAAAAAAACCCTAGTAAGAGTGAGTGTATTAACTAAGTGATATAGCATATTGTATATGTATATAGTTATGAGCTCTAGACAATTAAGGTTACATGGATGATGGAACTCCAAATGGTGAAGTCTTTTTGTGATGATGGGATGGCTAGGAGTGATTTTGTTGTAAATTTGAAGCTCCTAGACATTTTAGTGTACGTGTTAAAGTATAAGTAAGTCGGACTTCGTTGTTGTTTCAATTTTCTTATAGTTTCGTTTTGGCTTATTTTCATTTTGCCCCTTTTATTATCGGCGAAATTTCAAAGTACACCCTAATACTATCCTAAGCCTCAGTTTGCATTATATATTTTATTTTTTTTATTTTGCCCCAAAAAATGCTTAAATTAGATGAATTTTAGTTTTAAAAGAAGGGCGAAATTGAGATATCTCATATGCAACTTTTGGGATCCTTTTGAAAAATAATCAATTTGACCCTTTTAAAATTCTCTTTTACCCACATCACTCCATCACTTACCCCAGTCCCACCATATTTATTTATTTTCATTCTTCATTATGTATATGATATATTAATTTTATAATTACTATTAATTATAATATATTTATAATTATAAATATCTATTAAAATTTATTTAAAAAATGAATAAGATATATTTAGATTAATACAAATATGACTTAAAAAACAAAACAATACATGATCTCATTAATTAAAATGCAAAGAAATTTTTTTTTATACAAACAGTTTAATACTAAAAAGATTGAAAATAGGGAGTAATAGCTCAATTTTTTTTGGTGTCCAAGTGATATGAAATAGAACACTATTTGTAGAGTTTGAAAAATAAGAATATTGGTGAAAATTTGTTTTAAAAAGTTAAACTATAAAGCGATATTTTAAATATTAAAGGAATCTAAAAATAACAAATTATATACTCCCTCTGTCTCTAAATCTAATAGACACTTGCCCAAAATAGAAATTCCTTTTTGTGTATTCATTTTACCAAATTAAGTAAGAAAACATGGAGGGAAAATTAAAGTTGTGAAAGAAATTTGAATTTTCATTAAATTTTGTGTAAGAATACGGACACGCGTAAGAATATATGCAAAGGTCTCAAAGGGTGGAGTCCAGCTGGTCAAGAAACCGCGTCAATCCCTCGATCCTCTCCCATGCAATTAACCGAATGTGCTTAAGGTTGGATTCGACGAATTGAGGGGCAATGATGTGGACCTTGACCCCACCTCTAATATATAATTAATTTATAAGCCTACAACGATTACGGACTTGATCCGTAGTCAAGCCCAGTCTCCTAGGGTTTGTGACAACGCCAATCAACAATGGACACGCGTCCATATAGAGCGAGAATAACGGCACTACTTCACTATAAATACACCTTTGATGTTGATTCATTCACACTGCCATTCCTTGTAGAGAAAGGAGAACTGCTTGCATGCAAGTCATCAGATGAGGTAACTTGTATTGACTCCTCTCACACTAATACCTCTCAAACACCTTTAACTGACTTAATCATCAGAGTGTTTGTGGCCAACCCCCCGGCCACACTTTCAGGTACATGGCTACAAGGAAGACTAATACATCTAAGGCAGGCGCACCGAAACAACTCTCTAAAGCTTCCATGGATGATCAAGTATCAACTAGAGCTACTACTCAACAAGATTCTCACCAAGATCTACGGAGCCAGCTAAATCAGAGGAGGGAGGGTGATCCACCAACTATGCAATCGTACTCACCATTTAATTAAAAAGAAAAAGCAAAGTTTGGTGGGGTATATGTCTATTAAGCTAGACATGGTCAAGGCCTATGATCGAATAGAGTGATCTTTCTTACATGCAATGCTAGTCATCAAGTTGGGAATTTATGATCATTGGGTTATGATTATAATGTGTTATGTTACTTCCGTAACATATGATGTGCTCGTCAATGGAGAACATATGGGATTTATTTATCCGGGCAAAAGATTACAACAAGGGGACCCTCTATCTCCATACCCTGTTTATTTTTTGCACGGAGGGTTTAATTGCCCTTATTTAAGAGGCAATTGCACAAGGGTCGATACAGGGAATTAAAATCTGGAGCCAAGGTGCACCCTTTACTCATCTACTCTTTGCAGATGATACTCTACTTTTAGGGGTGACAACAGTTCAAGAAGCTACATCATACAAAACTATCCTATAATAATACAAAGATTGGTCTAGACAATTGGTGAGTGTCCAGAAATCTTCGGTACTGTTTAGTCTGAATGTTCCTCAGACCACACGAGACTCCATCTCAGGCATATCGGGTATTGCCAGAAACAGATTCTCATGGTAAGTATCTAGGTTTACCAATCACGATCGGTGCTTCTAAAAAACCCATTTTTTTCATCCTTGATCGAAAAGATGAAGCACCGAGTATCGGATTGAAAACCTAGACTACTTTCAAAAGCGGGTAAATAGATTTTTATTACATCAGTGTTACAGGGGATACCTATCTACGTTATGCTTTCTCCTTTCTTTACAATCATGTAAGGAGATGCATATGCTAATGGCTAACTATTGACGGGGGGATAATACAGAAGATAAAAAGATAGATTGGTGTGCATGGGATAAGATAGCTAAACCTAAAGATCTAGGGGGCTTGGGTTTTCGGGACTTGCATCTGTTCAATAAGGCTTTTTTGTGCAAACAAGCCTGGAAGCTGCTTACTCAACGAACATCACCTCTAGCCCAACTCCACAAGGCTAAGTACCACCCGGACACGGACTTTTGGTCTGCTTCTTGGGCATAACCCAAGTTATACATGGAGAAATATTATGTTAGTTAGAGAACTGATGAAATAAGGCATTAAATGGATGATTGGTAATAAAAAAAAATGTTCATATATGGAAATCAAGGTGGGTGCCTCATACCGGGAACCATCTTCCCATCACACGTGAGCCACCAAATTCCTCGGTCCAACTGGTTGCCGATCTAATAGATCCGGTCACAGGGGGATGGAATATAGACTTGGTTCATCAAACTTTCTGGAGTATTGATGTAGATCCGATTACAAACATTCATCCAAGGACACACCACTTTGGGACCCAGACGCACACGGAAAGTTTTCAGTCAAAAGCGCATATAATTATTTCTTTCAATTACAAGAACAAGAACAGACGGGTCATGCATCAACATCACAGGGTTCTTCAATTTTCAAGAAACTTAGGAAATTAAAACTTCAAGGAAAAATGAAGCACTACTTGTGGAGGAATACCACTAATTCTTTACCAACCATTACTAATTTACAGAATACAAGGATTCCAGTTAACAATCAATGTTATTTATGTGGTTTAGGGTCAGAATCTAACATGCACTTGTTTCAAGACTGTTCTTATATAAAAGGAGATTCTACATATTAGATCTTTTCAAAATCCACAACATTCATACAACTCTTTCTCAGATATGTTTGTTTTCAAGCAAAGTTTATTAAATCGGAAACGATTAGTTGAGTGGTGTACCTGTTTGTGGTTCATCTGGAACACAAAATCAAGTGGTGCATAGTTATCAGCTTAGATCTCCACCGCAGCTGTTGGAGGTGGTTTCTTCTTTAATCGCCTCACAAAGGTCAGCTACGGCTGTTTTGATGGAAGGCTATGAGGATGTGGGTGTTCGTTAGGTTTTGTGGCGTTTGGTTGTTTGTTCTCTTTGTTGGTTGTAGAAGATTTGGTTTGAAGCGTTTGGGCGTAATGAAGTATTTGACAGGTAGTTGCTTTTATAGGATTTTTCTAGGTTTAGGTTATAGGTTATTGGTTTGGACCTCAGGTATGAGTTCATTGTATTGTTTTTTAGACTCGTTCATGTAGTGTCCATTGCAATAGTGTTGGGCTAATTTTTTTTAGCCCTTGTATTTTTCTAGGTCTGGTCAGGATATGTTGTATTCTTATTTCCATATTTTAATATATCGCTAGTTTACAAAAAAAGATTGTGTAAAAGTAAATTGGTATTAGATAAATGGATTGAGGGAGTAGTACTTTATTTGTTGATTCACGTGAAATGCAGAAGCGGGGCGGGGGGTGTTCTCCAACACACACAATTAAGGGGTATGTGCCTATGTGGCATGCTTTGATTGATGTACTCATTAAGTAGGGTCCACTTAACACCAAATTTGCCTAGAGGCAATTGTTAATTTTTTTTAAATTGGATAAGAATTTAACACAAAGATGTCTATCTCCTAAATTGTAAAAAATGCATTTAACATTCAAATTAATCCTTGCTACACTTGATCTAAAGGAAAGTTTTAACATTTTGGGGGAGGAGTACTTTCCATAGCTTTTTCGAGGTTGGTTTTGGGATTTTATGATATTCCAATTTGATGCAAATAATTGTACAGTAAAACATCTATAAATTAATAATTTGTCTAAGATAATAATTTGCCCGATTCCGACTTGGGATAGTTAAAAAAAAATTGATAAAGTCGATAAAACAATAAGATAATACTTCAAAAAAATTATAATATAATGTCCTACGAAATTTATAAATTAATAATCCTTAAGAATTAAAATAATATTATTACAAATTATCTAAAATATGACTCTATACTACTTTGTTCTTTCTTAAAGTTCTAATCACTTTCGAGTTCATCTCTAACTTTTATATGTAAATCCATTGTATAAGTCTATACGATGCGAATCTTACACAAAGAAACTATTCCGAAATTCCTAATCTATGTATTTAGTCTCTCTTTATAGCTTCTATTACTTATAGGTTGTATGAACAAGTCTTCTATTTATAGGTAATCAGGAAAACCTAATGAAACTAGGAGAGAAAGCCTGAAGCCCATCAAAAATCCTGTTTTAGCCAAGTGCCTAATCCTACAAAAACTCTTCATCTCATGAAAAAACTCTTTAAATTAATGAATTATTAATTTTATCGATATATTAATAATTCTCTAAATTAATTAATTTGACCGGTCCCAACATTATCAATTTATAAAAATTTTACTATACTATGATGTAACTTGTGAATTGAAATGGTTTAAGGGGCATCACTCGGTCTTGATGTTACACACTAGGGTTGTTTTTAGTTTACAGTGATAGTCAATTTGCGCTCCATCATGGATACAATATGGTTTCTCATGAGTGGTCCTAGCGGGTTGCCATTTTATACGGAATGCCACTTGGGATGGAATCATCGACACTTCTTATGTTTTCTCCCACTTCATAGTTCGCTAATTATTTCACAAAGCCTCGTGGAAAGTCACGTTTAACACTTTACTAAGAAAGTTTTACATACCCAAAGAGGATCCTTCGAGGCCTCTTCTCCTTCTCTCTACAAAAACTTGTTACTTACTGTTCAAGAATAACTGTAAAAGATATTGTCAAAGAAGAGACAACAAAATCTTCCTTGGAATCTCCCAAAGGATTGTCCTTATCTGATGGAAAAACCTCCACTCTTGAATGATCCAATATCTACACAGACAACTCTTGCACTACTATCTCTTACCCCAATATCTGTGAAGGAATCCTGACGGCCTTTCTCCTTGCAACAAAAGCTTGACAATGATCACATTTTTAATGTTACTGACTGTTTTATGACAGAAGTTTGGTTTAGAAGTCATCGCTCTCTCCATTAGAACAAGGAAATTGATTTTTTGCTCAAGCAAGAATCAAGGAAATGTTGCAGCATCACTTGGACACCCACCAGCATGGTATGTTTTCATAATCTTCGAAATATTGTAATTCCTGCTTTTAATGATATGATAAATTGTAATATTTTGGATTTTAGTTGTAATGGTCCCAAAAGCCAAAATAATGGTTAAATTAATATTGCGTTATCTATGAAAAAAAGAAAGAAGAAAGTTTTGTATTTGTAGTTATAATATTCCAACTTGATGAGGGTGTTAATATTGGGTTATCTATAAAATTATATCCAAAGTTATTGTAAATAGACTTAAACCCCACCTTAATTCTCTCATTTATCCCTATCAAAATGGGTTCATACATGGAAGAGGTGCACATGATAACATCATAATGGCCTAAGAACTAATCCATTCTATTTAGAAAATCCAAAAAAAAAAAAAATGGCATGGCCGCAAATCCGCAATTAAGGTTGATATGAGTAAAGCTTTTGACAAAGTACGATGGAATTATATTCTCAAGATATTAGAAAAACTGAGATTTCCACCTCACTGGATTTTTCTAATTAATACTTGTATCTCGACTGTCTCCTATTCAATACTCGTAAATGGGCAACCAATTGAGCCATTTTCACCTAATTGTGGGTTTAGGCAAGGTGATCCTCTATCACCGATCCTCTTTGCCATCTGCACTGAAGGACTTTCATCATCTCTTCTGCACCTTCAAAAACAAAATAACTCAAAGGTGTTTCTATTGCCAGGAAAGGACTCCAAATCTCACATCTTTTCTTTGAAGATGATTGTTACTTCTTCATTCAACTCGATAAAGATAATATTATTAATTTTTTCAACACCATCACTAAATTCTGTTCTGATTCTGGCTAAATTATAAACCACCAAAAATCTATCATTACATTCAGTCCTAATACCCCATCTCTGAATAAAAACCTCACTCTTGACTCCCTGGGCACACAAGTCTCTGAAATATTTGATCACTACCTTGGTATCTCACTTGACATTCAAATCAATAGAACTCAAATCTTCAATGCTATTATTGAGAAAATTAAAAACAAAATCTTTTCTTTAAAAAATAAAAATCCTGAACTTCCCAGGAAGAATTGTTCTCATTAAATCAGTTCTTCAAGCTTATTCTGGTTTATCCAATGGGAATCTACAAATTCCCTTTAGGTGTCCTCAATAAAATCGATAAAATTTTTGCCAATTTTCTCTGGGAGGATTTGACACCAACTCTATCCACTGGATAAACTGGGAATTTCTTCAAATGGACAAAGAAAAGGGTGGTCTGGGATTCAAACACCTCCATCATTTTAACGTGGCTCTTCTGACAAAAAATGGTTAGAGAATTATTAGACAACCCCAGCTTGCAATGTCTAAACTGCTCAAATCCAAATACTTCCCTTCTTCTCCTCCTGTGGAAACCCATCCTACACCCAACCAATCCTGGACCTGGAAAAAGTCTGTATTTGGGCATCATGACAATTAAAAATTGTATTCCCTGGAAAGTTGGAAATGGGAACACCATTAACATTTGACATAACATTTGGATCCCCAAACTCAAGGAGGGTAACCTTTCTCATTTTTTCAATTCCCATTCTAATAAAGCAAATCTCCCGGTGCTAGTTTCCGAACTTATCATTGATAACTCTCACTGGAATGTCCCGATTCTAATAAAATATTTTTTCAACCCACATCATCAAGAAAATCCTTTCCATAATCCAATCTGGTGATCAAGACTCACAAGACTGGAATAACTACTCTTTCAAAACTAAAAAAATCTACCATTGCCTATCAAAAACTCACCTCCACCAATGCTCTCTCCCAAGTTCTTACAATTCTATTCCTCCAAAAACTTGGAGAATTCTCAATAAATCACCTTTTCTTGAAAAAATCAAAACCTTTTTTTGGAAACTGCTTCTTAATAGACTTCCCATGGCTAATCTTTTAGCATCTAAAACTAATAAATCAATTAATTTGGAATGTGGACTTTGCTTGAATAATATTGAAACTGCTTCCCACCTTTTTTATTCTTGCCCTTTCATTACTTCTTTGTTTTACTTTCTTAACATCTCCTTAAACTCTAATAATGTCATTTCTAACATTATCTCTCGACTTTTTAATAACAAATGGACCAAAGTTTGCATTAGGGAGCTTCTTCTTTTTGGAAGTATTATTTGGGTCACCTGGCTTACTAGAAATGAAGTAATCTTTAATCATCAAAGATCTGACTCTTCGAACGCAAGATCAAGGGTCTCCATTCTACTCAAAGAATGCTCCAAAGGATTAACTCTTAGATCAAAAAGCTCCAAACCAAAACCAACACCAATCTATCCCCATCCTGGAGATAATCGAGGCCCTCCTCAAGAGTTCAACAGTAATATTAGTTTTCTTTGCACTTGCCCATCCAGAGCTTGCAATAAACGAGACACTAAGGTTCTCTTGGGAATCAGTAACTCTTACCCTCCCATTTGGAATATTAAGATCTTTCTTAAAGGACAATTTAAAATTGTTAAAGGAGATTATATCACACTTCCTCCTACAACTAATCCTCACACGGGGATCAACAACAAGGCCATTGACCTTAAGGAACTGGGAACAACTATTTTCACTCTGATGCATCTTATCAAGAATCTGAACTTTTACAATGTCTTCATTCTCTCTGACAGCTTCTTTTCGCAGGTTTGGTCTAGATACTACCATCTTTTCGTACAGATGGAAGAATGGAAGTTTTTGCTGAAGAGGGACGGAATGAATTGCTGCAATGTAGAATGGATCCCTACTGACATCGGATGTTTTCTTAATCTTAATATATTATTATAAACAATTTTAATTATGTGTCGTATTTTTATAATTCAGTTTTATGTAATTGCCAGATAGACATGAGACTTTGATGCTTTTGGCATCCTTCATCTATCAAAAAAAAAATATTAATGAGCATTGTAAAATTAAAGCCCAATAGTTAATTATGAGTCGCAACGTCTATATATATGGTATCATACCGTCTCTATCGATACAAGCTTCAATAATTCATATTTATATAATCTAATACTACCTCCATCCCTAAATGATTGTCACATTTGACTTTTGGTGGTCAATAAAGCACGATTTAAAACATAAATATATCTTATTTTACATGCGAAAAAATTATAATAAGTTGATATTTCAAAAATATATATTGAGACGAATCTAACGAGGTCCCACAAGACCATATTATTTCTTATCGTTCAATGAGAATTCATGATCAAATTTTATTGTAATTGACCACAAAAGTCAAAATGTGACAATCTTTTAGGGACGGAGGGAATATTATTTAATATGTAATTTCAGTAATTTAATTAGAGCTAAAGTAAACATAATTTTTCATTCATCGAGTATTTCTATTTTTTTGTTTAGCACCGATGAATTTATTTAATTTATTCTAAAAGTCTGAAGGAAGTAATTATATATAGCATACTGCAAATGAAGATGCACCATTTTATACTATAAATTAGGGATGGAAATTATAACTAATAATGAATACAAAAATTGTAGATTATTACAAATAACGAATATATCAATATGCCCAATTAAAAGATTGTATAGAGTGTATTTGTAACACCACTAAAACCTCAGATTACATACTGTCAGGTTATTAAACCATCAATTATAAGTGAATATAGACATGGGATAAATAGGAGTAAATTGATTTGAAGAGAATGGGATGAAGGTCATAAAGGATTGCACATGGAAAGAAATTCTTTTGAATAATTCTATTACTTGGTATACTAATAATACTTCCTCCGTTCCTAAAAGATTGTTACATTTTCATTTTTGTTAGTCAAACATTATAAATTTTGATCATGAATTCCCGTTAAATGATAATAAATAATATAGTCTTGTGGGACCTTGTTAGATTCGTCTCAATATATATTTTTGAAATATTGACTTTTTATAATTTTTTCGCATGTAGAATAATAGATATTTATGTTTTAAATCATGTTTTGTTGACAACCAAAGGTCAAAATATGACCATCTTTTAGGGACGGGGGAGTATAAGTTATCTTTCATATTTAATAGTCCCTCCTTTAATTTTTATTTTTAATAGATGTTTCGGGAGTTCGTGTTGAACTTTGACAACAAATTACTTTTTATTAATTTATCCAATTGATATCATTGAATTCTTTTATATAAAAAATTCATAATAGTTTATAATGTATATACAAAGTTATTGATGATTAGATTTATCTCAAAAAGCGTGAATGCAATTGAAAAGAAACGGAGGGACTATATAATAATAAGAAAAAAGTAGGGCTAATGACAGCAACAATCACTTATGTTTGCTAAATGTTTCCAGTCAATCACCTGTGTTTTAAGAGGTTCCATTCCATCACCTATGTTCCAAGAGTTTCCAGTCTATCACTCATTCCGTTAACAAAATGTTAAACATGTCATGTGACTTACATGTGACTTTTTTTGGGGGCATTTTAGTAATTTTACGCGTTACTATGTTTTCTATCCATTCCATCACCTCACCTATGTTTGACAAATGTTTCCAGTCAATCACTTGTGTTTTAAAGCATTCCATTACTTATGTTTCAAAATGAATCCCACTGTAACGCTCGCCCCGGAACACCCGGGTCGGAACGTTATTTGATTTGATGGACTGGTCTCACAAACCACCACGGGTCTCTCCAGCACGTTTTGTCCTCACTCACGTGCTCAATAGAAAACGTCCCAGTGGGTCATATATATAATATATATCATATATATTTAATATTTGTCATATATTTAATATTTGTCATATGTATTTAGTATATATAATTATATTTAATATATATATATATTTAATATCTAATCATATTTAACATATATAACTATATGTATATACATAATATATATATAATATATATAAACACAATTATACCTTATATGATTCAATGTATAAATTATAACATATGTATTTAAGATGTATATTTAATATTGATAATTGTATTTAATATATATAATTGTATTTAATATATTATTATATATACGCGTGATCAAGTGTGCTTCATTTTAAAACATATGTGATGAAATGGAACACTTTAAAACACAAGTGATTGACTAGAAACATTCAACAAATTAAACATAGGTGATTGTTGCGGCCATTAACCCAAAAAAGTAAAATAAACAAATATTTAGTATATAAATAAACTCATATTATAAAATAATTATATAAATGAACATTGATATATTTATTTCAATTAGTTATTTTATATTATTTAGTAATAATTTCAAAACTATATAGTAATATTCAATAAATTTAATTAATACTATAATAAGCTAATTTCAAATTGGTATTATGATATACTTAATTTTGAAATAATATTAAAAGTACTTATACTGAAAAAAATCCAAAGCTATTAATAATGAAGTATTCATTCAAGTATATTTAATTTGAGTCACATCGACATATTTTATGACAAATTTATAAAATATTTCTTACAATAAATATTCATTAAATGAAAAAATTAAAAAATTATGCCATATTAATATATTTAATAAAGATAAATATTTAATTATAAATATATATCATATATAATAAGTTAATCGTATCTGTATTATATTTATAATATTAATAAATGACTTGAATTTGATTATCTTGTACAAGGCAATGAACTATTGCCACAGATTTGGGGATAATGAGTTAATATGTATTATATTTTATAATATATGTTCAATAGTTATCCAAAAATGTTTGATGAATTGAACACATCTCATATTTCTGCTGAGACAAAACCAAAATTTTTGTTCTCTTGGAAGGTGAAACCAAGGAAAGTAGGTGGCTCGAAAAGAAAATACAATTACTTTTCCATCCCAATTTATTTGTCTCGTTCGACTTTTACATCTTCGAGACACGAGTTAAAATGTAAATATCTCTTATTTTACAAGCGTAAAAATTATAAAAAATTGATATTTCAAAAATATGCATTGAGACGAATCTAACGACGATAATGTAGGCATTATCATTTGTCATATTATCTCCTACTAGCCATTTGTACACAGTCTAGTCTGTGTAAATTTATTCATCATATTTATGATATATATGATTTAGATTAATTTTTATACAAAATTCTTGATAAAATATTCTTTATAAACTATTAAAATTAGTAAAATCGATGCACTGTCAATGTATGTGCGAATTAATATTTTATTTATTTGTTGCTCATGCACAAAAAAATAAAAAATATATAAAAAAATATTATTACATACAAAAAACATAAAGAAAAAAATTCATATGTCTCACTAAAAATCTAAGATATAGTTGAATTTTTAGAAATACAAATTAACATAAGAGTACTAAATATGGATATTAAATGGAAGATCTTGTTAATTTATATTTATATATGATAAAAAATATTAAAAAATTTCATCTTATTTTTTGTATAATCTAAAAAAGTGAAAAAATGAATGTGATGGGTAGTTAGCTAAAATCTAAGAAAAATAGAACATGAGGCTTCACAAAAAAAAAAACTAATTCCCCCTTCCCCAATTACATATAGTGTAGATAGGCTAATGAAAATTCATAGTCAAAATTTTTATAGTTGATTCCGAAAATAGAAATCGGATTAACCATTTGGGATGGAGGGAGTATAACTTAAGACCTTTTTTTTTTATATATCACTTTAGTTTCAAATTTCAAGTGGGCTAAGTAATTGAAGAAAAGCTTATTGGGAAACAATTTACTATCACTCTTGTCATGCATTCTACTAATTTTATCGTAAAATTATAACAAAGCATAATTAAAGAGACATTTAGATTTATTTTATTTTTGATCATCTTTAATTCGTTATACTATAATTATCAATCAATTCATATTTTAATTGTTTTTTTGTGTTTAATTAATTAAGTACTCCCTCCGTCCAAAAATAATTGACATTTTGGCACTATTTTTTTGTCCAAAAATAGTTGACGTTTTAATATTGAAAATTGTACTTTTACATTCTCAATAAACTTTTTGACTATTTTTTTCTATTGATATTAGCAACCAACCAATGATATAGTTCTAAATAATTATATTTCAATTTTTTCAATATAATTTTTTACTACTTTTAATTTTTCTTAATCTATGTGCAAATTGTTAAAACATCAACTATTTTGGGACGGATGGAGTATTGATTTACTCATAAATTCACAATAAAAATAATAATTAAAAACAAACAAATCCTTAAAATTGTTTGAGTTTTGCGTTAATTAAATAATCAATCATTAAATGTACATATCTAATTAATTTGTTTCAATCATCTTTCAATAAATACCGTAATTAATTGCTTACATCTTTCAAAATTATTTTCCTAATTTGCTCTACAACACATGTTGAAACACATTATTTAAGGAGGTTATTACATTAGTTATCATAACACAATTTGTCTTAATCATCAGAGTCTTAAGTTTAGTGCTTGTAATGGATTCTTCAAATGTTAAGAATGTTGCTAATCTTGAAACTAAACTCCAAAAATACCAAGAAATAATAGCAAATCTTCCAAAAGATGAGTCAATTGATTCTGAATGGAACCTCCATTTGTACCAAGGCTTTTGGTATTTTTCGAACACCCTCGAAAACATATTCTACCTTCAAGAAAATTTCGAAGCTACCCCAAAAGATATTCTGATATGTAGCGCCCCGAAATCCGGGACTACATGGCTCAAGTCATTGAGCATTGCCATCGTGACTCGGAACACGTTCGACGAGTCCTCAAATCCCCTGTTCAAGGCAGTTTCCCATGAATGCATTCCTCATATGGAGTCTGATTTCGCCAATGGTTCGTTTTCCAGAAATCAAGAACTTCCTTTGTTAGGCACCCACCTTCCCCTAAATGCATTGCCTCATTCTGTTATCGAACAAAACTGCAAGATCGTTTACATATGCAGGGATCCGAAGGACTTGGTTGTTTCGATGTTTCACTTCGCGAAAAAGTTCCCCTGGCCTCAATTCTCCTTGGAGAGAACAGTTGAGAGGTTTTGCGAAGGGAGGAGTTACTATGGACCTTATTGGGACCATGTTTTGGAGTACTATAAAATGAGTCAAGAAAAGCCTGAAAATGTGATGTTCTTGAAGTATGAAGATATGAAGGAAAACACCCTTTTTCATATCAAGAAATTGGCTGAGTTTTTGGGTGAACCATTCTCACAAGAGGAGGAAATTGAAGGTGTTCCTGAGAAGATCATGAAGATGTGTAGCTTCGAGAATCTGAGCAATCTTGAGGTGAACAAAAATGGAGTTCATAGAGAAGGTAGTGATGTTCAAATTGGAAATAATGCTTTCTTTAGAAAGGGGGAGGTGGGAGATTGGAAGAATCATTTTACTCAGAAGATGCAAGAGATGATTGATCAAACTACTCAGAAGAAGATGCATGGTTCTGGCTTCACCTTTTAAATGGGGAAGACTATACACATCATACTAGCGTTTTTTTAAGCGTGAAATTATTGTTCTGCCTCGATAAAACGTTCTCATTCACTATGGTTCGAATGAAAGAGGGCAGAATAATATTTTTTTATTCGGAAAGCGCTACTATTCTGATATGTGTATAACAACTCAATAAAAAACAGCAAATAAAGAAAACACTAATCATTAAGTTGGTGTGCCCCAACAAATATTCCAAACACTAGCATTAAGTTGGTGAGTTAATAAAGATTGTTGGTTGGACTTTTTCCCTTTTATTATAATAAGATCTTTCTATTAAATATTGGCTTATTTTTATTTTACACCCTCAACTATTGGCGAATTTTCAAATTGCACCCTTATACTTTCCCAAGTCTCAAGTTGCACCCTAAAGTTCATTTTTTTTCATTTTGCACCCTTAAATCCATTTAGTCCTTGATCTGAAAAAAAAATGATAGTTCAGGCGCAATCCGAAAGCGTTTCATTGTTGAGGGGGCTGTAAGAAAATTAGCCACATAAATGCAACCCACTAAGAGAACTAAAAAGAACTATGCTTCCACCAAGAATTTAACCCGAGCCTCCTAGTAGAAGCTCGAGTCATATATCATTAGAGTAATAGTCATCGATGAAAATGTACGTTTTTATTGATTTCTTCAACAAATGTTTCAAAATCAATAATCTGTACAAAAATTGTCGGGAAGTCTATCAACATGTCTGTTAATAGGTTCATTGTGTTACTTCTTTTACCACGTATACTTAATGAGCACAATTTGCCATTCTAGCCATTTACCCTCCCTCTTCAAGGAGAAAATTTTGAGATTAACCTGTCAACATGAATGATAATGTCATCGATGTGAGGACGAACAGCCGCCTGTGGCTGCAGCATCCATTTCATAAACTGGTGAAGCTCTTCAGGATAGGGAGGATTAGGCCCAGCCGGCCATTTTATTTGTGCATTTACAATGGCCGACTGTAAGCTTCCGCCTGATTCTTCACGGGCGTACTCAAACGGAGATTCACCATACCTGTGGAAACAACCAGTCAACTTATCTGGGCCTAGAAAGTCACATACATACAGTGACTGTGTAAGGAACATGGATGCTTTAAGCATATGCAAGAAAGCAAAAGTTTAATAAATTCAACAATAAATGCCATGGACATGAACTCATTAAACACTCGTATAATGTATTTGCCTTACATTATGGCAAACAAGGTGCAGCCCAATGACCAGATGTCGGTTCTCTCATCAATAACTGCGTGGCTTGGGCAATCCCACAATTCAGGAGCTCGGTAAGGTGCTGAACAGTGTCTCGAAGCCCATTCCTACAAAACGGTTTCCATATAGAACAGCCAAAGGACATTATGTAAGGCAATAGTATGACTTGGTATGCCTAAAGTGCATATTAGACAGGTGAAATGACCCATAAGGAATTGCAAGTTAACCTTTTCTTATATTGATGATACCGATGAATCATCAAAGTGGAAGAGCCAATATGTTAAGAGATGAAAAATAACACACAGCAAGTGCCAATATACCTGCAACTGCAAAGCCTCTGCACGAGACCGAATCTGCTTCCTTGCTGGTCTAGCACTTCCGAGATCCATCAGTACTGCAAGAGGTGGTTGGCCACTTCTGTGTGTTAGAAGGACATTACCAGGTTTTAAATCGTTATGTGCATATGGTGGATCAAAATTGTGAATGTGCTCGAGTCCTGCACACAGCTGAAAACAAAATGTATATAGATAATGGTACGGAGTAATAATTACAATGGATATATATACTATTTAGTTTTGCACAATTTGATGAGCGGTTAGAAGTCACTGCACAGTTTTAGCTTTAGTTCACAATTATAGAATACTCGCCCAACGATATACAAGCTAGACTATCCTGTAAATGCAATAGTAGTTGGACTGTTGGACATCAAAGAGAACATAATTAACCGAGTAGTTTATTTCTATTATAATATCAGAAAAAAGAAGTATTGAATTAATAAGAAAACCACATTACAAAATATTTTTGCGCCGATATTGATATAAATCTGTTCATCTTTTACCTGGCGAAAGATTTGAAGAACATCTGAAGTCGAAAAGAATTCCTTAAAGGCTTTCATACTTCTATGGTTATCCAAAAGAGTACCATCCAAATGTACTGGGAACAACAAATACGCTTCATTTTTAAAGGAGTGATCTGGTGTTTCCTGTCCAGTAACATAATGTTAACACCAAATAATAATAAAAATGAATATGTAAAATATATATACAACATTTGTGTTGTGTGTTATAAACACAACACTACATGAAATAGTTACCTTTACTGGAATGATGGAATGGTCAAGGAGAGGAAGCAGATTAGGGTGGATGAAAAGATACGAGACATGGATTGCTTCTCTCACCAACTCCAGTTGTTCGTTACTCTGAATAAAAATCTTTTTCATTGCATATGTTCCGTCATCTGCGTTTACAGACC
The DNA here is from genome assembly GCA_003412495.2 of Echium plantagineum. Lineage (NCBI taxonomy): Eukaryota > Viridiplantae > Streptophyta > Magnoliopsida > Boraginales > Boraginaceae > Echium > Echium plantagineum. The sequence continues at coordinate 29,169,018 of CM016561.1, read as the reverse complement.
AAGAAGAAGGAAGTTGTTTTCACTGCCAAAAGCTAAGGGACATATCCAATTCACATAGAAGAGGCTTTAGCATCAAATATAAAAGATCCGAAACAATGACAAACTTCGGAACCCCAGTAGTGGAGGATAACATGAAAAGGACAGGAAGATGATCAGTCCCGTCATTTTGCACGCAAACTAAAGTTACGTCGAACTATTGAAGATAGGCAATTACAAGAACAACAAATGTCTTTCATTTCCCTTGATCAAAATGTTCAAAAGATACAACACATGAACCAACACCATCTACACGAGAAATCATTATTAGAAAAATCTTGGCCAAACAATACAATTTCTGATTAAACGTAAAGGACATCCCTGGTCAACAAAATCAGATCTCACAATATAAACTTTAAGGTACAAGCAGCTCTACTTCTCTACTCAATTTCATCACATTCCGCAACAGAATAAATCAGAGTCCACCTCAGCTCAATCCGACAAGTTAGCAAAGTAAAATCGGCAACTTTTGGATCATTAACAATAACAAACACAATCCAACATTCATACTAATCATCAAATTTCAGTACTAACACAAACTGTACATAATGATACAAAAAAGTGAATCTAATAATTACCAGAAACAAAACCAATGACCTTTCTACTTTCGAATCGTTAATAATATACACAACTCGTTATCTATATTAATCATCAAATTTGTAAAGAAACAAAAAAATGCACAAAATAATTACATACAAGAAAGTGAGTCCAATATTTAATAGAAACAAAAGAGTGGTCTTTGATCTTTTGGATCATCAATAACACACAAATCCCATACCAAAAATCATGACATTCTAAAAACACAAAAAAATGTACATAATAATTGCATGCAAGAAAGTGAGTCCAATAATTCGCAGAAGCAAAACAATGCCAATTTTTAATATTATCAATACACTTTACAATCATTCCGGTAAACCCCAAATCATCAAATTTCTAAAAATACCAAAAATGAAAATAATTATTACATTCAAGAATTATTACCAGAAACAAAAGAAGGGTCTTTTACTAATGTCCTGGAGAGAGCAGGAGCAGAGGGGTGAGAAAGGACCTCTTTGACCAAGAAAACTTGTGAAAAATCACCTCCACCAATCTGCCTCACAACCCTAAATCTGTTCTCATTGATCCAAACATCTCCTGTCCCATTTACAGAGTCTGATAATGCACTTAGCCCTGAAATTGAGCAACCCATCTTCACAAAATCTGATCTTTGGTTAACCCACAAGAGATCAGACCAAATTTCTTTAGATAATGTGGTTTTTCATCAAATTTTTTTGCTATTTTGCTCCAGTTTTTTTTCTCTCTCTTGTTTGTGTAGTTATTACATTTGATGCATGTCATCATGATTTACGGACATTCAATGTCTTCCATACATGGTATGGAAATGACAATTTACTCGATTTTTTTTAATTTTTCGGTTTAACCCCGTCTTGCAAGATTACAAGCAAGTTCGGATCTTCTCTAACACTTTTATACGGCACCATATCTTAGTTACATTTTTAATATTTGTCTATTCTTTTGAATTTCAGGCACCATATCTTATTTAATCATGTTGTTATAGACATACACTACTTTATTTTTTTCAAAATTATTCTCATTTATGTTTGAAGAGGCAAATATTTGCCTATTTGTAACTTTTATCATAAAAAATTACAAAATTTTGTAAAAAACAACAAAAACAACCAATTTTTTTAATTAAAGGTAGTAGTAAATAACGTTATGAAAATTATTTGTCAAGGTAGTATGCTTGAAAGATTGAAAAAATAGTCAAACAATATAAGTGTAACAGACAGTGTCGTACAAAAGTGTTACAGATGATCCAAACTCATTGCATGCGATTTAAGTTACTCCATCCATCCTTAAATGATTGGTATATTTTGACTTTCATGGTCAACAACATACAATTTAAAACGTAAATATCTTTTATTCTACATGAGAAAAAATTTATATTTCAAATGTATATATTGAGACGAATCTAACAAGATCTCATATAACTATATTATTTCTTATCATATAATGAGAATTACTAATCTAATTTTGTTAAGTTTGACCACAAAAGTCAAAATGTACCAATTTAAGGACGGATGGAGTATTTTTCATTAACCTACAATATAATTTGAATTGTTTAGTAATATTATACTCCTTCCGTCCCTAAAAGATTGGTACATTTTGACTTTTGTGATCAAACTTTAAGAAGTTTGATCAAGAATTTTGATTAAACAATACTCCTTCCGTCCAAAAATAGTTAACGTTTTGGCACTATTTTTTTGTCCCAAAATAGTTGACGTTTTAACATTGAAAATTGTACTTTTACATTTTCAATGAACTTTTTGACTAATTTTTCTATTGAAAGTAACAACCAACCAATGATATAGTTCCAAATAATTGTATTTCTACTTTTTCAATGTATTTTTTGACTAGTTTTAATTTTTATTAATCTATGTGCAAATTGCTAAAATGTCAACTATTTTGGGACGGAGAGAGTAAGAAATAATGTATTCATGTAGGATCTTGTTAGATTAGTCTCAATATATATTTTTGAAATATCAACTTATTATAACTTTTTCGCATGTAAAATAAGAGATATTTACGTTTTAAATTGTGTCTGGTACTAATCTTTTAGGGACGGAAGGAGTACTAATCAATATTCATACTCAGTTTTCTATGTAGTTAGTTTACATTAACTCATTAAAGAATTGTATAAAACTTAGTGGATGTTTCGTAGCCAGGAATGGTTACAAATAAATGAGAATGGAATGAAATATGATTGAATTACTTGGTTTGGTAGTTAAGAATAGATTTTTCATTGTACTCCTTAGTTAATCCAATTACCCCATTTGAGGTAATACTCATTACCTCCAAATTTGGTGCAATCATCCAACTTAAGATGTGGTAATAGAATGAGAAAAATAGGACACGGTTACAAATATTTAGAATTATAGCAAATTATGTTAAGATGCACATCCCACATCAGAAGTCGGTGTCCTCCCGAATCGAAATATAAGATCTTGGGCTACTCTCTCTATCATGGTGTCATGGCTATCTCTATCTTGTATAAACAAGAACAACGATCATCAATAAAATATCTCCCTCTATATTTTTACATGGTATCGAGCCTATCGATTCTTGAGGCCTAATTACGAATTCCGTTGCCCTGCCGGTGAATTTTCTACTATGTGATACTCACCGGCGGGATATGATCTTTTTCAATTTTATTTTTGTAATATTTTTTGAAATTTTTGTTCTATTTGAAAGTATGTTGTTTAATTGTGATTATTGTTGCAAACTCATGGAGATTCCAAAATTACTACTATGAGTTTGATGGAGGGAGATGAATTATGGACAATGGGAGTATCCCATTGAAAAAAAAGAAAAAAATAGAAATCGATATATTCTACTTCATGCTGAAGTAGAACTTTGAACAAGATCTGACAGGTCCAAAAAGGATGGTGTTCCTGTTAGTTATTGAATGGTGAATTATACACATAGTCTTGCGAATCCGACACGCACTGATTTGACAGGTTCGAAAAGGATGACAATCCTGGCAGTTATTAATTGACGAATTATGCCTAGTTCGTCGGCAAGATGTGGACCTACCATTAATAGTCAAGGTGAACATTACTGTGTTTTTTATTTATTCAACATTTGTTTCTATTTGGTGGTTGGTGTCTAAACACATATAGTATAATACATTTTTGCTTGTTCTTATAATGAAATTAGGATGGAAGAATCTGCGATGTTTTGGTACAATGTGGTGTAGAAGATGAGACAGAAGAAAACCAAAGTGAGACTGGTGCAACTCTTGTGCTCGAATTAAATCCTGTTGTAGTTAGCCTACTGTAGCTGGCACCTTCACCTGGCAAAAAGAAGAGTTATTATCGTATTTCTTACAACACGTTGCACAATTTATCTTATTCTATCTCATATATCTTGTTCTTAATGTCGGTATCTCCAGATTGTCATTCTAGATCGCTTGCGAAAGAGGAACTGATGATGGAAGTGGTAGATGTGATCAACGAGCATGAAAAAGCCATCGTTGGCCAAGGTATCGCTATCCTTGTTGAACTGAACTGAATGTCCCAAGGCTTGTCTTATGACTAGTTCTTCCAATCGCCAATCAGATGATTTGCAGAGCTCGCCTTTCACACAAAAATCTAGTCCGTCAGAGATAACCAAATCAATCAAAGTGTTCAAGGATGTTCCACGTATGCCATGTTTTTCCAACTCGCTAGATGATTATACTATGATGAGACTCGAGAAGCTTGAATCACAGGGCTCCAATACCATCCCGCTACAAGTTTTCCTAAACAACCTGTGCGAAATAAGAAAAAAGGAGGAAGAGGTCAAAGGACACTTGAAAGAAGTTGAGAGTAGAATTTGCAAGTGCCAAGATGAGAAAACAGAACTTGACAGGTCGACGATCGAGCTTGGCGAACAAATAAAGCGTCTCCAAAAACGGTTTGAAGAACAGAACTCACTGAAACGTTTGAATGATCTGGAGCTTGCAAAATTGGAACTACAAAGGGACCTCACCTGATGTTCGAAACTGTCCAAATTATCGGCTTGCAGAAACTCTTATGCTATTAAGTTAACTATTCATATATTGATATATCAGCTAAAAGAAATTAAAACGTTTTATAAGTTACTCCCTCCGTCCCTAAAAGATTGTCACATTTTGACTTTTGTTAGTCAAACATTAGACTACCCACAATAGTGAATAATTGGGGGACAATGTTCTCCAATTATTGTCTCCCAATTATCCCACAATAGAAGACAATTGAGACATAATGTGATTGAGGGAACAATTGAATTGTTCTCATGTAAACTCCTCAAAAAATGTGGCAGAAGTTGAAAATTGATGCAAAATTATATTTTGTACGATTAAATGCTCATTTGTTTGTCCAATTTATTATTTTAGTCTACATTATAAGGATAAAATAAATTACATCAAAATTTTTTATTTTAAAAGATCTATAAATAGAAATGTAATTTGTTTTATTTGGATAATTAAGAAAATTAACCCATTTCAAAGTTATAGATTATGAAGTGTATGTTGGTGATATGATAGAAAGATAAAAGTGAATTATTTTGTGAAATATTCCCTATTGCATAGTATAAAAATATTTGAGGACATTTGATGATGTGGTGAAAGAATAATCTGATGTGACAGGGCATAATTGCTTTTTGAATTGTCCTCTGCTGTGGATAGTCTTACAAAATTTGATCATGAATTTCCATTAAATGATAAGAAATAATAGTCTTGTGGGACCTTGTTGGATTCGTCTCAATATATATTTTTGAAATATTAACTTTTTATAATTTTTTCGCATGTAAAATAATACATATTTATGTTTTAAATCGTGTTATGTTGACTACCAAAAATTAAAATGTAACAATCTTTTAGGGACGGAGGAAGTATTAGATTAGTTCTTCTGGGGCTGCATTTATATTGGAAAAACTACAATTTGTCCATTGAATTTGGAACCACTGGTTTATGTTGACAACCTTTTTCATGTTCAACTCTCTTTACAAATATAATACTCCTTCCGTCCCTAAAAGATTGGTACATTTTGATTTTTGTGGTCATACTTTTAAAAAGTTTGATTAAGAATTCTCATTAAACAATAAGAAATAATATATTCATGTAGGATCTTGTTAAATTCGTCTCAATATATATTGTTGAAATATCAACTTCTTATAATTTTTTCACATGTAAAATAAGAAATATTTACGTTTTAAATTGTGCTTTGTTGATCATAGAAGTCAAAATATAACAATCTTTTAGGGACGGAGGGAATATTTTATATAAGAACTTATATGAATAGAAATTATTTAATGGAGTGCAAACCATATATTCAAATTCGATCAAGAAAGTATTGATAGGATGAATGAAACTCATCGACTCCATAAAAAGGCTCCTAATGCTCATCTCGCTTCTCATATGCAGTTTAGGATTGAAGCATGTTTTAAACTATTATGAAATCATTATGCAACCAATCCATTTCCTTACAAATTTCTTGTAGATGTATTCCGGAAATATGTGAATGAAACATTTTCTGAGATTATATTTTTGAATCATAATGTGACATAATTATATTGGTAGTCATTGATGAATATAAAGATAGCATAGTTATTTTTTTTTTCTTTTTTTTTTCTTGTAAGGATAGCATAGTAGACAGTTGACACAGTTAATTACAAAATATGTCTAGACTTTTTGCGCCGCGCATCATAAACCAATATCTTCAATGGTCGATCTATTGATTTATACCGTCCAACAGTTGTCGAAGCTCTTCCGTTTCCAAATTGGACAGACCTAATTGTAAAACAGCCCAAAAATGGGAAGTAACATGTCAGAAACAGAACATGAAGGTTTTCGCTTCACAGAATAGCTCGAAGGATAGAATTTCATAATGTTTACCATTTCTATGCATAATATTAGAGGCATTTCCATTTTGTTTGTAGATTCCATGCAACTGTTTCTGATGCATCTCCTCTGCTCTGCTGTATCTGAATTGCTCAAGTTTTGTGCGGAACTCAGATGATGCCGATCTAAGCTCTGTAACAGGAAAAACTCAGTATAGCTAATTAATGCAAAGGTGAGAAAAGGCACCTAACTAAGAAGGGCTCACTGAAGAGTGCAAAACTCTATCAAGGTTAATCAATTACTTTTCTTATCGAAAGACGCCTCTGCATTTCTTTCTAAGCTATATCAACCCTAAACAAGTAGAAAATGTCAGGAAGAGCTGTGAACAAGAGTTTTCAGGTGAATGGATCATGTTAAGAGATGAATTATAGCTTCACGCCATGGGATTCTACAAAGTATTAACACAAGGATAATGCCAATGGTGGAATGTCAAGTTGTTAATGGAGTATAAACCTTCAATAGAAATAATATCTAGCGAAGCAACAATGCACCTATCTAATCTCTTCATGAACAAAGGTTGTCTTGCTCAAACATCAAAATACATCAGTTACATGGAACTCCAGATCGTTTAACATAATTTATTGATGGCATAAAAATTACCTTTAAACAAGTCACCTGCTGATTGATTCTGGTATAATTCCAACGCTTCATTAACAATTGCAGCAGAGTGATTGCTCACCAAAGCTCGCCTGTCCAATGATTGCAACTCTTTACTAAGACCGGCACACTCTTGTCCAATCTACTTAAATTAAGTGAACGGTCAACAGAGATCAGCACAAAAGTGATAGAAGAGCATGCCAAAATGGCACAGTTTATAAAAGACTTCGTACCATACTCAGCTTGTTCCTTAAGGTCTCTATTTCCGCATCCAATTCCGCGTCAGCAGCCATATCAACATCCAACGTGCCAGCCTCATTCTATTAAGAAATGACGACAGAAATTCTAATTAATGAAAAAATTATATAAACATAAAAACGTGACAAGCAGGATTAGTCTACATTTTCCAGCTAATCCAGTTCCTCTGGTAACTTCTCACAAAAAGATAACCAGATTTCCTGTCATAAACTTAGCATGCCAATTTTAGTTATATGCCAGTCACTTAGGCTTATATATATCTTTCAATTTGCATATTTAATAGACTCCAAAACAGTATAAATTTTTTACGAAAGATGGTTTAGGAGAGTGTTTGTTCAATCTTTTGACGAACATCACATTAGATAAATGTATCATACTATAACAAGCACTAAAATGAGGACATAAACTACGAGTGACATTGAAGAGTTTGGGTCAGTTTAACAACTATCAATTAAACAACGGATAAATCAAAAGAAGGTAATAAACTAACAATTGAAAGAAATAGCAGATAAACTAACAGTTTCAGGCAAGCGAAACCCTTGAGGAAGAGAGAAACAATGATGCAAACAATAACTTTCCCATGCGGTTAATCCCTTGTCAAGCACAATCTGAACTCTGTCTTTAACAAGAGATACACCCTGCATAATAAAATAAGCAATATTATCAACAATAACTTCTAAACTCTTCACTTTCTCATTTTTTGAACCTCCATCCCAAGAAGATCGTCTAGTTAGTTATCTAACAAATTTGCAACCTAAATTGAAAACCATAACTTTTACTTGAATCAAAATCATCATGCTAACAATGAAGTAGTAGAAAAGAACTATTTTAATTTAGAAACTAAAAATTGTAGTTTAAACATTAAAATTTGGTCACAAATACAATCTTCCTACAAATATATTTAATTTAGAAACTAAAAATCATAATCCAAAACTAGACAATCTTTTTAAAATTTATTAAGCAAATAAAAAAACTGAGAACAAGTGTGAACTTGAATAATGAAATAATTACTTGAGCTAGATCGTCAGCCCGATCTGTTCCCTCAATTTGGAGCCTTTCAGAAGCATACCTGAAATCATTTCAGCTCAGATTAATAATTATTACTTCCTCCACCCCAACAATATAATCCAATTTTGATTTCATTAGTTGACTTTCTAAAATCAAATATCTTTGTATATATTGCACGATACTTTATGGAAGCATGTCAATTTTGATTCAAAATCAAAATGGTGTGCACCAATTAACCCTACGAAATTCGTTAATTTCACCATCGAAAAACAAACATCTTTGTGATAAAGGCAGCATCTTATAATAAAAATAATATTTAACAAATGTATACTATAAAGTATATTCTGAAAAACACATAATTAACAATGTTAACAAGTACTACCAAACAAACTCGATAGTAATGTACTCTTAAAATCAGAAATATTTTCTAAAAATACATTAAAATATAAATTTATAGACCAATTAACATCCCAAAAGTTGTTAATTTTGAAAATTGAGCAACAAACTGGACAATCTTTTCGGGATATAGGTACTACTTTACTCTAAAATTAAAAACATTATCCTGAAATGAAGCAAATTAGACAGTTCGCGCGAGGAGAGGTTGACTTACTGAAGGAAGATATCGAAGCAATCGTTGACTAAATCATCTGTACTATTGAAGACTTCGTTGACGAAGGCCTTAGGGTTCAGATTCAACGATGAGAATATTGCTTCGCTTTCGTTCACTTCCATTTTCAATTTCAAATTTCGAATTCAATTTTGACTAATTCATGCGATTTTGACTATTTTTGTCGATTTCCCGCTAATTGTAAGAGTTGATCGGTTATAAACATCAAAATAGTGATTTTGGGTGTCAAATTACAATTATGCCCCTCTATGAAGCTTGAAGAAGTAGGTCCAATTGTATCACTCCCTCCGTTTCGATATGTTTGATTGTTTGGAGAAAAAAATATTTTATTAAGGAATGATACAAGATTACTAATATGTCATCAAATAAAGGTGTTGAAGTGTTACTTTATTAGGGAAAGAAAGTACTTTATAGGGGCAAAAAGGAGAAAATAGGCTCAAAAGTGATGGAATTCATAGAACCATCTAAAATTGTGTAATACAACTTGTGGGGAAGAGGTGTTGGTTTAAAAAAGGTTTCATTGATGTCTCTTCGTGCTTGTAAAGGTTCATTGATGTCTATTCGTGCTTGTAGTTATTGGTTCGATTATGTGGCATTATTTGGTATTCACAACACATAAATAACCATAATGAACACAATATGAAATTGGCACATTGATTCATCCAAAAAACAATATTTATTTGTGAATATATGAGCCACTAGAATTTTTCAGACACAATCAATTCATGTTTATTCCCTTAAGAACATAAGAAATCATCTTCTCTCCATTCTATACATCTAAAGCCTTGTCTTATCCACCAATACAACCGTTGTATACTACAAAGTATTGTATTTAGGAAAGCTTTAATTAGTGATTCAAGGCATAGTGATAGTCTTGATTCTCATTGTAAAGTTAGAATATATTTTGATCTCTTGTAATAGTTGTTAGGTGTGAAATAAGACATATATCCAACAAAAAGTTCATTGAAAATTTAAACAATCAAACATTTTGAAACATAACAAAATTTCTAAACAATCAAACATATTGAAACAGATGAAGTATATTTTTTTTTATAATTCAATTTATTATATAAAATATAATTGTACACACATTACAATCAAGCCTTATCGACTGAAAGAACTCCAACACATGGAGTTTTACAAAAACATACATGATATAAAAACGATAACTGAAGACTAGAATCTGCAACCTCCAAGTGTTGGACATCGCCCTTAATGAAGGATGCAAACTTTTGGCACATGTGAAAAAACAAAACAAAACTCATAACAACAAATATCAACTCATGCTTAAAATTACCTCGTGTCCCACAATTGTTAAAATGCAGAAATCAAACTTGATGGATTGGAGAGGGAAGATAGAATGAAGTAGGAACGTAACATGAAGTTTCTCTTGGTCAATGTCACTGAGAGAACATATTTCAGTGTCGACTATAGGTCGAATAGATAACAAGTAAAGAAACCAACAAGATGTAGTGTTTTGATATGAGCAAAAGAGAAACTCGAGCTTCACTTCGTCAATATCAGAGGCGGATATTCTTTAAATGTCGATTAGAAATCGACTAGATATGGAATCCATAAAGCAGGTATTTAAAAGGACAATTTCCATCAAAGTTTGAATTTCTAGATTATAACAAATATGAACACTAAAGTAATTATAAGATGAATTAATATAAGAAAAGCAAACTAAATAGCAAATAAGATTATCATTTCTAGGACGAGTTTGTATGTTACCTCTAACCTTGAGATCAAAGAGTTGAATTTTCCAGAGCAACATCCATCAACTTTTCCGGGAAGTCCAATCTATTCCTGGATCAAAAGCAAATCCCCCATCTATGGCACCTCCCATAGAAAAAAACTGATAAGGTTCAAAACTGCACTCTAATGTGTACTCATTCCCCATCTCAACGTCGTAAAAGAATTCAGAAAAAATCATAATATGCTTCTGTAGACATTGAGTCAGAGCACCAAGCTCCAATTATTCTCTCCAAGCTGTTGTATTCACTACTTCTCTATAATAGTGCGCTAAGCTTTCTGTGAGTTGCTCCAAATTCTGTTGTAAATGTTCACTTGATATCATTCGGTAACTAACTAATTTGTTCCGTGTCTCTTTAATGCGTTGGTCTCTAGTAGTGGTTGTTTTGACATCAACAGTGGCTTGCACTAATATGGTATCAAGATAATCCAACAAAGAAAGGTTGTGTACCTGTTGGATCTCTTGATTAACTGGTTCAACTATCTTTATGGTTGGTGTTCATTGTTCAACCATCTCTGTGGTTGATGTTCCATCTACCTTATTATTATCGAAAACAACCACAATTTTAAGTTTTTTCCTACTAGGACAATCAAGATCCGCTACTTGAGAGAGACTATTAATCTTTAAACATCCCCTTTTGGCTTTTACGTTTCAAGGAATTTGAAGACCTATCAACAACAGAACTATTGATAACTTGAACATCACAAGATGAATCAATATCCATCATATCAATTAACATATCCTTAGTCCAGAAATCTTTAATACTATTATATGAAGAAAGGGGTTGAGAACAATTTGTGAGATTAGAATTTTCCAACCTTTTTGCTGCCATAATTTGTAGTTTTGCAAAAGTTGGTTGGATGCTCGACTCCGTAGAGCCAGTGCCAAATATGCCGCCATCACCATCAAACCCTCCGTTAAGAACAGAACAGGGTCCACTGCCTCCAAACATCGGTAACATCGCGTCGGTGTAATCAACTGATGGTTGCCAAAAGATCGGATTTTTGCCCTTTTGGGTTCCAATTTTGGGAGGTTTGCTCCGTCGACTTATATGATGATTGATGGCGGGGCCTGGGCTGACGATAGGAGCGGTGGATATGTTATGGTGGGGAAATGGGCTGAGATGATGGAGGTGGAGGTTGGCCGATGATATTATTTTTTCAAGTCGGTGTGTCGAAGTTTTTGCCGCCTTTAGATGGAAGAAGAGTTTACCGGGAATAGAAAACTGATTGTGCTTCACCTTAGAGTAGGGGCTATAGGGATGAAGGAGGTGGTAGAAATTGGTGGTTGAAGGAGTTGGAGGTGATAGCTTCATTTTGAAGGAAGCTTTACCGCCTCCAATTGACCTCTGTGCTTGGGGTTTTCTTCGAGAGAGAGTTTTTGAGGTTTGGGGGTAGTTGCCAACATTATTTAGGAAGTATATTATTACCACTCATTTAGTGAACTTTGAATTTCAACCATCTATTTTAAATTTTTAACTGAAACACCACCCATATTTATGAAAATACGAAATTACCCATCAATCTTTTCCAAAATCTCTTTCTCGCAAACACAACTACCACCAATCGCCACCACCACCTAACCCCACCTCCACCACCAAGCATCCTCAATTTAATAATCCAATTCAAAAATCTTATCCCCACCTCCACCCACACCCTCAATTTGAAATTCTACTTACCAAACAACATTCCACTAACTAAAACAACCGCTACGTATATAGATTTGTTCATACCCAATGCCCCCACATAGATTCGCCTTCTGGGATCCCCTTTTTCATGTGGGTAAGGTGGGGGTCACGTTTTCATGTATGGTGGGGAGGGGATTGCCTTTTCATGTTAGGGTGGGGTTGGGTCCCGATTCTCAAGTGGTTTGGGGGGGGGGGGGGGGGGGAAGAAGAAATTAAAATACAGCGAAAGGGTGGTATTACCGTTCATTAAATATTCATTAATCAACATATACTATCATTTTTAATTTAAAGATGACATCCATCACTAAAATATATCATTCTAAGATGGTATAACATAAAATGTTCAAAAGAAATGTACCAAAATGATATTATACACTGATATAGTTTGTGTACCAAAATCTGTTAAATAAGTTGGTACAAATTATCTAAAACGGAAAAATAAGGGTAGGTGATTTAGACTAGTTAATTTTTTTGATATAATGGTACGTATTACCTAAAATGTACCAAAAGAAGAAGAAACATAATTTAAATGGGTACAATATATATTTTTTATAAATGAACGCAAAGTTTAATGGACCGTAACTTTCCACGGTATTGAAGCAAAGAAAATAGAGAGCGTGGTGCAAATTACAATAGAGGAAGTTGACTGGTGCTATTTACCTACTTTTGTGTGTTATTCGTAATTCATTTTATTATGTGCCCTAATGGCACATGTTAAGAATCAAGATGAAGTAAAACATTATATACACATAAAAGGGAGTATTTTCATAAAATCTTTACACGTATAATTTCAAATGAAAATTTCCTATCAAATATATTTCTTTATTAGCATATATGGGATAATAAATTTCATATAGTTACTTGAAAAAAATTAAAAACATAATTTTTATTTGAATTAAAACTACATAATATTGTCAAATTAAATTAATAATAGTACTATGATTTGAGATAGTATCAAATAGTGTTACACTATAACACTCAAGGACTGGATCTTTCTTAAATATGGTTTCATTGGATTTCTTGAGATTAACCATGTAAATCTTTCAAAGCCTAATTGTTATACATAACGACTCCAGTTCACATAAAGTTATGATGTTGAAAAAACATACTCTCTCTATCTGTAAATGATTGGTATATTTTGATTTTTATAATCAACAAAACATGATTTAAAAAGTTATAAAAAGTTAATATTTCAAAAATATATATTGAGATGAATCTAACAAGATCTCACATGACTATATTATTTCTTATCGTTTAGTGAAAATATTTTATCATATTTTTTGAAATTTGACCATAAAAATCAAAATGTAATAATCATTTAGGGATGGAAGTATTAGAATATTAACTTTCATATATTTCAATTAATATGAGGTGACGACTTTCTTTTAAGTGGTGATGTAACATAGTCGATGTTCAACTATTATTTATTCTTTATCGTCATCTATGTTCATCCAATTGCTCTATTGTTCTACCACTCAACATGGACCTCATAATTGAGTTAATTAAATAGTCTAGTTATTAAGTTTTTTGTTAGAAACTAGAAGGTTCTGGGTTCGAAATTCAGTTCATCGCTAATTTATAAGAACAAAATGGACCTGATAATTGTTTCCTCTTTATAAATAATCATTATATATTACTACTATTCCATGTCAATAATAAATCTTAAGATTTAAAAAACTCTCATTCTCATTAAAATTGTAACATAACTCTATAATCAACCAAGACTTCGTCTTTCTAAAAGATAATCTCATTTTATTTCTTTAGACCAAACATAGAAAACTTTCAAGTCTTAATTATCATAGATCTTATCAAGTAGTACATTCTAAAAAATAACAGGCCTGTAACGGATATAATAATGTAAGGATTTACATCATGTGTTAAAAGATATAGAATATCAACCACCAACTATTTCGAGCCTCTGTAGATATCTAACCGTTTGATCAATATGACGAAACCAAATCTTTTCGTATTAAATGGGGTTGTTACACTATGGAGTCATTTCCTTTTTCATTTTTCAATCGATAAGATTTTCATTAAAAAATGTCTAACCAATAATAATAGTACTTCAAAGTTCTAGCTATTGACAATTAGTTGTTAATATTGTAAGTAGCCAATGTGGTGGAGCATGCCTTGTGACTCTTTGCTCCAAACCACCCTCTCAATACGCAATTGAGTGTGCTACATTATTTCCGGTTCTCTTCATGAATTGGAATTTTTCATCCATATTTTTTGTTCATTGAAGTACATCCCAAACTAATACATCTACTTGCACTAATGTCCTTGAACACTCTCAATCTAGACCTTCATCCACCTATTTTCCAAGTCCAAGGCACACTGAACGCCTTCCCGCTCATAAACTCCAGGTTTTTTAATATTGTATATGCCAAACATTTATATAATTGTCCTGTGTAACTAGGTTTATTTACAACAAAAAAAGGTAGGGCCCAACCGGGTTCGAACCGGTGACCTATTGATCTGCAGTCAATTGCTCTACCACTGAGCTATGGACCCGAGTAATTACTTATCCTTTTATGAATAACCACTATTATTATTCCATATGTCCATGTAAATATCTTAAGATTTAAAAAAACCGTCATTCTCATTAAATTTCTAAAGTATTACTATAAAAGTTCAAGACTTCGTCTTTATAAAAGATAGTCTCATTTGATTTATTTAGATTAAAAATAGAAAAGTCTTTCAGGACTTAATTGTCATAGATCGTACTATTACTATATTTAAGCTATTCAATCAATATAATGTAAGAATTTTTACCATGTGTTAAAAGGTATAAACTATCGAACACCAACTATTTCGAGCCTTTGTAGATATCTGCATGTTTATTTTATGTGACGAAACTAAATCTTATTACATTAAATGATGTCGTCTATATACATACATCATCATTATAAATCATATGTAGTCATATCATTCTTTACCTTATAAACTCTACGTCCTTTGATATTATATATGCCAGATAATCAAAAAAAAAAAATAGGGCCCAACCAGGTTCGAACCAATGAGGTATTGATTTGCAACCAATTGCTCTACCACTGAGCTATGGACCCATTAATTACATAGTCATTTGTTAGTCTACATGTCCAATAAAAAATCTCATAATTCTTAAGAACTATGATTCTAATTAAAATTATATGTGACAATTATAAGAATTCAATGTTAGTCTATGACAATCTAAGAAGGGGATAGATTAGGTTATAGCGGAATTATTATCAATTTTCAGATTAAAAGAATTGTTAATTAGGATACTCTAATTACCCTCTTTCATCGAATTTGTGAACACTTATGTTATATGAAACTCAACCAATTTCAATCAACACATAAAATTATAATTAAACACTTATACTCAACCAATGTGCAATTGAACAAGTTAACCAATTATTACAACTTTCATGATGATTATACAAGAAAGGAGAATAATCATAATCAAAGCATTTGAATAGAATTCATCAAAGTAAATAGAGTCAGAAGGAAGCAAACTTGACATTGGGTGTAGCGGGTTTCGGTGGACCTAGTGCTCGACCCTCAGCCTCTCAAATTGAAATTTGGAAGGTAACCTCGTATATAATATTCCAAGTCCAAACTTGTAGCGTATAAGCAAGCAACTTAATATATACCCCGTTCTAGCTAATCTAGAAGTACCTACCTACACCACTAGGTTCCCACTTGAGAACAGCTCAATCAACCTCAAGAAAACTACCCAAGCATCCAAGGTCAACCCAACCTTGAACACTTCTAGCTATACAACTAGAAGCTACTAGCAACCTCGCTAGTAATTCCACTTATCAAAAATGAAAACTATACAACCACTTGAGAACAACTCAAGTGACCTTGAAAAATTTACCCAAGCATTCAAGGTCAACCGAACCTTGAACTCCTTCTAGCTATACCACTAGATGCTACTAGCAATCTCGTTAGTAATTCCAATTATAAAAAATGATAACACTCTTAAACAATAAAATTCCTCAATGGATTAATAAAAAGTGGTAAAATTTAAGCTCTACGTAATTCCTTGGTGAGTAGGTAAATTTGTAGCTTATTTGAATTCCCTTGTAGAGTAGATAATAACCTGATGGAGCTTGTTTTCTCAATTGAGCAACATAACAAACACCTTGAATGCTTCTTCTTTAACACAATCTTTATATGTAAAAGTTAAGTCCAATTCTAATTTAAAAATAATATGTAAAAGTTTACCTCAATTCTAAGCTCAATCTTTATATGTAAAAATATCATGAGTTATTTTAGACTTTAACTTTAAGTGTAGGTAATATGAAAGGATAAAAGAAATACATAGAAACGTTATATTAATTAATTAATCACAAATTATATATTTTAAATATGATTAACGAATTTGCACAAACTGAACTGTGCACAAACTTTTTAGTTATTAAACATTTCCTTTTAAAAATCTCAGGATTTTACAAAATTCTCGTTCTCACTAAAATTATATCGCAACATTATAACTATACAAAGCATTTATCTTTCCCGAAAAGATAGTCCCATTCAATTTCGTTGAATCAAACATGAAAAAAGTTCGAGTCTTAATTATCAAATCAATAGTACAATATAGTAAAAAATATTTTAAAACCTTCAACATGACTTAATGATTTTCATCATGTTTTAAAAGGGTGTAAAATACCCGAATACCAACTATTTTGATCATTAGTCAATTGATCTACCGCTGAGCTATAGACCAAATAATTGTTCCAAGTATAGACGGTCATCTACTCTATATATAATCTACTCTATACATAATCGGAGAAGAGGAAGAATAAAATTTTTAACATGAAGCCCCATATTCTCCACAATTGTACAAGTAAAATTTAATTTTATAAATATTTTGGACAATAATTACTCTGAATATATTGACCTTCATTTTTTGGGAATAACTTTCCGAATATCTTGTGTTATTTTAGATGTTAAACTTAACCATAGGTAACATGAAATAAATAAATAAAAATACATCAGAACGTTATATTGATTGATTAATTTATATTATAAATACAATTAATGAATTTGTACTGGCTGGCCTGTGCACAAGCATATAGTTTTTAATTATTAAACATTTCTTTTTTTTAAATCTCAAGATTTTACAAAATTCTCGTTCTCATTAAAATTATATCACAACATTATAATTGAGTAATTAACCAAGAATTTATGTTTCCTAAAAGATAGTCACATTCAATTTCTTCAAATCAAGCATGACAAAATTGCGAGTCTTCGTATCAAATCAATAATAGATATACTTAACAATGTTTTAAAATCTTGAACCAATATGATGTAAGGATTTTCATCAAGTGTTAAAACTTTAAAAGGGATTAAGAATTAGCCTAATTTCTCTTAATATAACTATAAAAAAAAAACAAAAAAAAGGGATTAAGAATAGAACACCAACTATTTCGAACCTTCATAAATAAATGACTATTTAGCCGATATGACAAAACAAATTATTATAACATTAAACCATGTGTACTAAATTATCCTATCTTCCTCTTTATCTACATCCGATTTGTAACCAATAAAAAATATAGGGCCCAACCGGGTTCGAACCGGTGACCTATTGATCTGCAGTCAATTGCTCTACCACTGAGCTATGGACCCAATAATAATTTACCCTTTTACGAATAAAAACTATTCATTATTCCATAGGTCCATGCAAATATCTTAAGGTTTAAAAAATTCTCACTCTTCTTAGAGTTATAAAGTAACACTATAATAAACCAAGATTTCGTCATTCTAAAAGATTGTCTCATTTGATTTGTTTAGATAAAACATAGAAAATTCTCTCCGGATGTAATTATCATAGATCATACTATTACTATATTTGAGGTTTTCCACCAATATTATGTATGTATTTTCGTCATGTGTTAAAAGGTGTAAAATAGCGAATACCAACTATTTTGAGCCTTCGTAGATATTCGACCGTTTATTCTATATGAGGAAACCAAATGTTACCGCACATTAAACATCATATGGAGTCATTTCCTTCCTTACCCTATAAACTCTAAGTTCTTTGATACGATATATGTCACACATTTAATAACAAAAAGTAGGGCCCCACCGGATTTAAACTGGTGATCTATTACCACTGAGCTATGGACCCAGTAATTATTTTCTCGATATAATTTATTATTATTATTTATTATTCCACAAGTCTAGTAGAAAAACTCATCGGCTTTTAATAACTCTCATTCTCATTAAAATTATATGTGATACTATAACAAGCCAACGTGCTTCCTTAAATCTATTTCAACCAAAAAAAACTTTATGTCTTAATTACCATATATAACAACAGTAAAACATTCTCAAAAAATATATCAAAATCTTCAACCAATATGATGTAATGATTTTCATCATATGTTAAGGGTGTATAATACCTGCATACCAACTATTTTGAGCCTTAGTGTCATTGATCTATTACTGAGCTATGGACCCGATAATTCTGTCTACAGTATAAATAGTCATCTACTCTATATAATCTATTCTATATATAATTGGAAAAGGTAAAAATTAGAAGTTCTTTTTTTTATATATAAATGATTCATAGTATAAATTAGTTAGTGATTTGGCTACAGGCGCCATTACAAAGTAAAGACAACATAACATCATTACTTCTCTCATTAAAATCCTTAATAACAAAATTTCTAAAATTGTGGAGACATTCTGCACTAGTTGGTTTCCGAAAAATGTTACAACATTTTCTAAATCCATTGCCAAGCAATAGCTTCACGTCGTCCTTCTGGTGAAATTAGAAGTTTTAGTATGAAGCTCCATGTTCTCCATTCAATTATGAGGAAACTTTAATTTCATTATTTAACTTTTTATAAATATTTTGTACAACTATTACCTACTAATATCATTAAATATATTTACCTTCATTTTCTGGAGATACTATAGCTTTACAAATATCTTGTGTTATTTTCGACATTAACTTTAAGCGTAAGTAAGATGATTTTATTCAACATTTTTTGAAACAAGCTGTGCAACAAACATCTAGTTTTTAATTATTCAAAATTTCCTTTTAAAATATCAAGATTCTAAAAAATTCTCATTATCATTAAAATTATATCGCAACATCATAACATACCAAGAATTTATCATTTCGAAAAGATAATGTCATTCAATTTCTTTAAATCAAACATGAAAAAAGTCGAGTCTTAAGTAACATAAATCAATAGAAAAATATAATAAAAAGTATTTTAAAATCTTCAACTAATATGATGTAAGAATTCGCATCATGTGTTGAAACTTAAAAGGAAGTAAAATATAGAACACCAACTATTTCGAGCCCTTATAGATAATCGACCATTTAAACGATATGACGAAACAAAATATTAGTATAACATTAAATCATGTTGTCTATATAATATATCTATATTGCACTATATATGGAGTCATTTCCTTCATTAACCCTATAAAATATAGTTATTAGATATTGTATACAAATTATCCTATCTTGCTCTCTATTTACATCCCATTTGTAAAAAAAAAAAAAAATAGGGCCCAACCGGGGACCTATTGATCTGCAGTCAATTGCTCTACCACTGAGCTATGGACCCGATAATTATTCATCCTTTTATGAATATGAACTATATATTATTCCATATGTCCATTTAAGTATCTTAAGATTTAAAAAACTCTCATTCTTATTAGAACTATAAAGTAACACTATAACAAACTAAAAGATAATCTCATTAGATTTCTTTAGATAAAACATAGAAAACTCTTTCAGGTCATAACTATCATAGATATTATTGTTACAATATTTAAGGTCTTCAGTCAATACTATGTAAGTATTTTCGTCATGTGTTAAAAGGTGTAAAAAATCGAACACCAACTATTTCGAGCCTCCTAGATATTCGACCGTTTATTATATATGACGAAACAAATCATATCGCACATTAAACATCATATGGAATTATTTCCTTCCTTACCCTATAAACTGTAGCTATCCTACATATTGGAGCAAAAAGGGAATTGAGAAGTGTATTCCAATGAGAGGAGTTAATAATCAGTTTCGAAACATATGTAGGATAGCTTGGACAGGCATTGGGATTAAAGGAAGCATTTAGAGTAGAGTTATCGCTTCCTGAAATCCAATTGTCATTCCAGATATTGATAAAGACGCCATTACCAACAGTCCATGTAATACCCGCCTCAAAGTGAGCGATGTGATATGTTTGATATGATTTGATTTGGTAGTACTCATACCATCAAGATGCATCTTCTTTTCCGTAGTCCAACTCAGAAGAACTCCAAAGTTAAGCGTGCTTGACCTGGGGTAATTCTAGGATGGGTGACCCACTGGGAAGTGTCCCGATAAGCACGTGAGTGAGGACAAAACGTGCTGGAAAGACCCGTGATGCTTTGTGAGGCCAGTCCATCAATTCAAATAACGTTCCGACCCGATTGCGGGGGACGAGGCGTTACAGTCCATGTCATTGAATCAAAGTGAGTCTTGTATTTCACTGGTCAATATCATTAAGACTCTCACACCCTCTCAAATTGATTATCGCCTCCTTACAAATCCCCTAGACGTGATGATTTTCCTGCAGAATTCTACTAAAACAATTGGGATGTGGTTGAAAAGGATGTCACTATAGCTACCCTTGAATTCCTAAATAATGGTCACATTCTCAAGAAAATCAATAATCTTTTTATCACTCTAATTCCCAAAATTGATTCTCCAAGTTCAATAAGGAAAATAGAAGTCTTAATACGAAGCCCCTTGTTCTCCATAATTTTAGGAGGGAAATTTAACTTTATTATTTAATTTTTCATAATTATTTTGTACAATAATTACCACTAATATCATTAATCATATTTATCTTCATTTTTTCAAAATAGTTTATATCTTGTTATTTTAGATATTAAATGTAAGCATAGGTGAGATAAAAAAAAATACATAGCAATGTTATAGTGATTAATTAATTACAAATTATATATTATAAATACAATTAAAGAATTTACACAGGCTGGACTGTGCGCAAACATCTAGTATTTAATTATTCAACATTTCCTTATAAAAATCTCAAGATTTTGAAAACATTCCATTCTCATTAAAATTACGTCGCAACATTATAACATACCAAGACTTTATTTCCAAAAGAATAGTCTCGTTCAGTTTCTTTAAATCAAACACGAAAAAATTTCGAGTCTTAATTAACAGATCAGTAGCAGAATATACTAAAAAGTATTTTAAAATCTCCAACCAATATGATGTAAGAATTCTTATCATGTGTTGAAACTTAAAAGGGGGTAAAAGATCATACACCAACTATTTCGAATCTTTATAGGTAACCGAGAGTTTACCCGATATGACTAAACCAGATATTATATAAGTTGTACGTATGTTCTCGGATATCCTATACATATCATCCTATCTTCCTCCATATCTACTTCCCATTCGTAACAAAAAAAACTAGAAGATATTGGGCCCAACCGAGTTCCAACCAGTTGTAATAACACGACCTTCTATTATAATAAAATATAATAATTACAATTAAAACGTTAATAACTCGTTAGGTATTCATATAAATCTTGTTAGAATCGTTATGGAACTTGTTAGTAACTCGTTAGTTGCACTAGAGCGAAGTTAATTGGGCCAAGCCCATGTAGGGGCCTTTCTAATCACCTATTTAAGCCTAGTTCTTGACACAAAACTCTTCCATCATCCACAAACTGTTGGCCGCCCTCTCCACAAGTCAAATCGCCACTTTTAATCACCTTCTTGCTCGATTCTTCTCATCCTCTTGCTCAAATTTGACTCTTGATTCAAATATCGTTAGGCCTTCCCCTTTCCATTAAGGTATAATTAATCGTGTATTTATGCAATTGTTGAGGATTATAGGTTATGTTGCTTTGAAAATTAAGTTCGAAATAAATAGTTAACATATCCCAAAAATTATAAAATTTAATTTGGGAATAGCTTTATAAATCTAGAACACTCGACTGAAAACGGCACCTAATTTGAATATTATATGAATTTTGGAAGTTTAATGGTTCAAAAGTGTGTAAAATATGAATTAAATAGCAAATATGTTCCAAAAATCTCGAACTTTTATTTTGTATGTAGGCTTTCATACAGGGAACACATGCCAAGAAGAAAAATCTGATTTTGACTTGTTTTTAATTTACTAAACTTGTTCGAAGTTAAATAGCTGAGATGTGTTGTAAATAGAAACTAAATACTAAACATTTAAGAAAATTAAAGATATTTGGAACCCAGTTTTTCTACTGTGCTGGAAGCATTCTCACAAAAAGTTGAAGTGTTTTGAATTTATTTACTATTTTTAGTGTTTTAATGACTAAAACAAAATTTAAGATTAAAAGATATAGTTGTTAAGCTCCAAATTAAAAACTCTTTCATTCCAGTGATCTTGAGGATTAAATGAACACATGGTTCGGAAATTGAGATTTTTGAAAATGTTTTACCATTTAACTTAAATTATGGATGTTAAATTGGTTAGAGATGCATTTAAATAGAGGATAAAACAATTCTTGGTGCATAAACGATTTTGGGCGTAATGGTTAAACTCTTTCAACATATATTGAACTGGAATAAATATTTTGGAGATATTGGAATTATTTTAATAACTAGGTGGAATTAAAAGAGTAAAAAAAAGAGATTTAGGGATAAATTGATAAATATTGTATACTTGAGGGTGAACTGAAGTTATTACAATGTTATAAGGATTTATATAAATTAGTAGGGGAATTGGGACGATATATGATAGTAGTTGATAGATTGTATGTTTTTATTAGGTCCTCATACTTGGCCGATATTTGCATTCGACTTAGGAGTGAGTTTTGCGTTGGTGGTTGCTTGAGGTGAGTTCTTACTCACATCTGTTTACTTTTTTTATGCATGTGTTATGTGTAATTGCTATGTGATGTGTGGAATTAATAGTATATTATGATTCTTGTTTATATTGAATGTGGATATGAGGATAGATGTGGACATAAGGGTTGATGATTGATATGTTGAGATATTTCATGTGAGGGGTTTGGTTGTTGTCATGATCCGACAACGTAGGCTAGTTTAGAGCTGGTCATAGGGGTGATGCGGGCGATGGCGTTAAGGCCATGGTAGTTTAGAGCCGGTCACAGGGGTGATGCGGGCGATGGAGGTAAGGCCATGGTAGTTTAGAGCCGGTCACAGGGGTGATGCGGGCGATGGCGTGAAGGCCATGGTAGTTTAGAGCCGGTCACAGGGGTGATGTGGGCGATGGCGGTAATGCCATGGTAGTTTGGAGCCGGTCACAGGGGTGATGCGGGCGATGGCGGTAATGCCATGATATGATGATAGTTAGAGCCGGTCACAGATGTAATGCAGACGAATTAGGTAGAGTATTGTACAGTGTGGATGTCCGGATCTAGTGCATATAGTATATCTGCATGTGTGGTATGTGAAGATATTGTACTCGGGTGATTTTGTATTGTTATTGCTGGTATTGATTGTTGTGCTGTTGAGTTTCATTATTTATTCATTGTTCTGTTTTCTTTGTCGATTTATGTGGTATTCTTTATCGCTTTCATATCACGTGTGTGGGTTGGTAGCCACCCGTGAGTTAGAATTCACCAGCCGTCGAGCTGACCCTTCGGGGATTTATTCTTTTAACAGGCTAGGTGTTGCAGTGCGTTGTTACCTGTTTCGATGAGTGGCGTTGGTGGCATTAGTATCTCCCTTAGTCATGGATGTGCTTTTATGCTAATTATAATGTATTTCCTGTTTTACCCTTGGAGTTATGGATTGGTTGTACTTAGGATTCTGTCTTTCGTTGTAGTTGAGTCATAGGTGGTTAAACCAGATTGATATATTTTCGGTCTTTCAGTAAAATAGATTTTAATTTCCTTTTTATTTATTTATTTCGTTTAATATGATATATCGAGTCATCCATCGAGTGTTGACTCTGTTACACGAGTGACCTATCAATTTGCAGTCAATTGCTCTACCACTGAGCTACAGACCCGAATGACGGGTTACCCCAGATACATAATGAGTGACTATTCTTCCAGACATCTATATATTTTCACTCAAATATTGGTTAAGCAAAAGATTTTGTATCAAAATGTTCGAGTTCAAACTATTAAAACTCAAACTTTGATAACCTTATCGAAAATGAATGAACCTAACTTTTAGAAAGAGCCAGTTATAAGAAATATGCAATCATGAAGCTGCATCGCAATATGAGCAACCTTTGAAGATATTTTACACTATCAAAATGTTTTCCATGTTGGAAGCCTGAGCTTGCATTCCACTTGTTTCATACAAGACATGAAGTACATTGGAGTTGAACTACTGGAACCCAGAGACGTCCACGCTTGAAACGTATCTTAAATGACAACTACAACTTCCATGTATGCACCTCTTACATCTTGACCTCCTCGACGAGATATCCAGAATAGGGAGGAACAAAGAAGTAACTCAGGAAGTAACTCAGAAACTTTGAACTGATTGGGGCAATAGATTGAATTAGCTAATATTGACTTGATACATGTGAAAATCTTGTAAAGCATTTCGATTAAGTGATTTCATGTTTTAACGGTGTAGACAGCCTAGGTTGAACTTGCGAATATTCATCCTGCCATCCAAAGCGAGGGCCAGTACATCATATTCCTCCACATACCACATTTTTGTTACTTTTGCCTAACATAAGACAGGATTCAAAACCGAACACTGATTAATTATATAAAGTCAAATAAATATACCAGTTCTGGATCTTTATAGTTGGCAAGAAATTAAGTTTGTTAAGGTCTGAACCAAGAAAATAAAGCGGGAGCGAAAAATTACCTTTACTCCTCGAATTTTGCTATTAAGTTCGTTGACTAATTCATGAAAAAACTGAAGTTCTGGTATCGCCTGTTTTTCCTGCAGAAGATGAAAATTGCATATTATATAAGGTGAACAACTAAATGTTATGGATACGTAAAGAGGGGTGACTGATAAATCCCTAGAAAGGTCCAAAGTTCAACAAATGAAATTCCATTTCAAATGAAAAATGATAAATATCATAAAGTGTAGATATCTGAAGTTCTAAACTAATGGGCATGGCCACCTGCACGGCTGCACGATGCATGCAATTAACAATGGAGGCTATAACCTATAAGATAGTGTAATGCTAATTCCAGATCTTACCTCAGGCAGGTTTTTAGGGTGACCAAGAAGCCTCGCAAACGACGTGTGAAGTATAGCAACATCATACTGTAATACATGATCTATAGAATCAGCATTTCTTATAAGCTTGAGATTTACAGTTCTCATATGCCAGAAGAATAAACTAAAAGGAACAGGCCTACACCGGGAACCTCTGAAAAGAATAAACTACAAGGAACCGGCAATTTAAGCAGTACATCCACTGAGATGGACATATCTTACATCTCCATTTCAAGTTTTACTTGCATGTTCTTCATTTAATGCAATGTTTTCTGAAAATCCCCACACCTCAAGTACCTATATTATCATATTACACACAACAACATGCCCAATGACTCGAAAGAGGCTCATGAAAAAGTAAGGTAAGGGATCAGACTTCGACTCCATTGGACGAGACATACTATATAGTAGGCATGCAAAGTAGGAAGGTTTAGAGCTTACTTAGCTACAGCAAATTAAGGTTAGCACCATATGTTCATACCAGTTGTTTCTTTGGAGCTTGTGGCAGCACAGTTCTTAGTCTATTGCGAAGCACTACAGGGTCTGTACCTGAAATAACCTACATATAACAGTAAAATTTAGAGCATGAGTACATAGAAAAATGTGATGTAGTCGATTTGAAATTTATAATTCACAACCGCTTCTGCAAATAAGTTTTCACTTGATCACTCTTCTAGATGTCAAAGGACAAGTGAATATAACAATATGTAATCTACAACGGAATTAATATCAGACAAACTCAACTGGTACATAGTAGTTCTTGGAATAACTTCCCTTTGAACTGAAGAAGGCATGAAGATATACTATCATCAGATATTAGTTTAAGAAAGGGGTTCACGTCCCATAATGGAAATCTAATTCATGTAATTAAATGTTAATACAATTGATTAAAGGTCAAGAGAGAGAAAGAGGGAGAGAGAGCCGGAGAGCAGACAGAAAGAACCTGCCAACAACCTAGCAGCACCCCTGTTGAAGTCAAAACCACCCTATCCAAAATGATACTTAGTGGACAAAGTTCGTTGGCAACATTCTCAACTGCCATTGCCTCCGATTCGACCTGTGAAACCAGCTTGCTATGGTTACCCATCATAACATCGTCTTGTTGTGGAGAAAGGAAAAGCTTAACAGTGAGTTACAACTGCAGTAATTACCTCTTCTTCCGTGGCTGGAACAGGGACGACGTGATGGGAAGCATGGAACATACTAAAATGATAGAGACTGGTATTCTGCAACCAGATAGCTGAGGCAAAATAAGATTTTCAGTGTAGATTACATGGACACAATTATTTGTTTTCCTTAAAAGGTGGCGATTGAAAGAATAATGACGGAAGAAGACACAACAGCCAGGACGAGGGGCAAGTAAATAGGTGATGCTAACAACCAGGAGAACAAAATGATCTTTAGCTGGACAATGAAAAATGTCCGAAATGTTTACCTTTGTCAAAATATGGCATGAAGATACTCCTTACTGCCTCCCTGGAGAAATATAAGCTAGCTTATGTAAGATAAGAATGGAAAAGTTCCATGCCTAGTGTTAAATTTCCAAATATTTTTTTCGTAGCCATGATGTAAAATATATATTCTCACCAACTCATCATTTCACATCCTGGTAATGCTGTTATCTTTGAGATTTAAGTTTACATTTGGAGATCTGGGTCTTGCAATGGCACAATAAGATAATTATGTTGTAGAGTAGACAAAGTCGACATCGGTTCCGAAAACAAAGGAAAACTTAAATTATAGTTAAAACCTTATTCATGTCGTGTAAATAAAGAAAAAAGTTATATGTTTTTGTACATTAATCTGTAAAAAGTGGCCCTTTGTCTTTGCAATGACTTGAACCCAGGCCTCGTCATTAGAGTAATACATGTGGCTAGGCTAACCCTAAATAGTTTTGTAAATTAATCAATATAACAGACATAAAAACACTGGATATCATTGCACTCATTCCAAAACTATGCAGCTCATCTACCATCAGAATAGATATTGTTAACACATACATGAACCAAGCCAAAGAAACTAGTATGCTTACCCAATAGGGATCGCATGCTCAGGGGCTAAATACAGAACATTTGCCCGAACAGGAGGATTGATGGCCTGAAAATATCAAATAAATGATATCATATCCCCACTCAGAGGAAACAGGAACTCGCACAACCTAAAACTATTTCATTCTTCACCTTGAGCACAGGCACCACTCTTCCATCCTTCAATTGAAAAAGATCAGAAAGAGAGAGCGATTGTGAAGTCTGACCATTTTGAAGAAATTGTGCACCATTCACATCCAAACTCCTCGCCATTTCATCATACAACCTCCTCCTCCTTGCCTCATTCGATATCGAAAATTCTGACGTATCTACAATTTACCACCATCATTAGTTCTCCTTCTAAGTAAGAAACTAAAACTTCTCTGCATATCCTAATTTAAACTCGTATGAGATGCATTGCCGGCTAAAGGTGCATAACCTACAGATACATTACACATTAGGTCCCAAAAAGTAATTCATACTTAACTTAAATATGATCATATATAAAGATGCAAGAAGTTAATGCTAGTACTCTTCCATGGTTCCAATATCAGATATAAAGCAACAAGAAGCTAACTCTATGGTACAACAATTTATTAAACCATTACATTAAAATGTTATGAAGCAACAGAAGCTGCAAAAAACTAAAGTTTTTTCATCAATGAAAAAATCTCCAACCAAAGTACTCCCTCCTTCCATCACAAAATGATCGCCCCGTTCGAGTTTCAATTGTCAAAACTAACAAACTATCTTCGATTAACACATATACCTTTCATTCGAATCAAAATTATCATATTAATAGTAAAATATAGTTATAATACTAGCATAGTAGTCCTTACATTCTACTCCCTCCGTTTTTTCTATATGACTTTTTAGACTTTTGGTTTTGTTTTTTATGTACGACGTTTTACAATTTCAATGTGCTTTTTGTTTACTTTTGTCATCTAAACTATCAACTAACCAACAATATAGTCACAATCAATTGACATTTTACATTTTCAATGTACTTTTTCACTACTTTTAATTTTTCTTAATATCAAAATGTCTAAACGTCATATAAAAAAAACCGCAGGAGCATTGTAGTTGTTTAGCGTAGTGTCTTGTTCCTTTTCACTTGTCATGTTACAAAATCAGTACATATATTTTTATTCTTAAATTTCATTATATAATTCCCCAACATAAAATAACCAAAGGTAAAAATATATGTATTGATTCGAAAATACATCTTGAAATGTCTAGAATCACTAGTAATAAAAAAAGCTGAAGAGTATTTAATCAGTTAATATAATACAAACATAAATTGGAAACTGGACAATCATTTTGGGACGGAACAAGTAAACAGTGAGTAACTGAATTTGGAAATTTACCTGAAGAATTGAGGAGAGCCAGTCTAAAGAGAGAGTAAAAGAGGAAAGCAGAGATTGACCAAATCAAGATTACTCGTTTTGTATCAGACCAAAATCCTCTAACCCTACTACGCATTTTGGAAGATTTATAGAATGATTTCTTCAATCAATTACCATATCATTATTAGAAGATGAAATTCTGTTGTTATACACACCACAATGTGAATTTGAGGGGTGAAATTACAATTTGCTCCTCCTCCACTACTATTTGAAAATATAGTAGGAGTAATTAAGAGAGTTTAGTGGGGTAAAATTGTAACTTTAGTCCTCTAGCAAGCACTGTTCGAACACCTATTAATTTTTTTTATTGTGTTGTTCAAGTTGTCCCCATTATTACATTTTTCACCTATTTATTATTTATTAGGACAAATAATATCAAAGATCACTAATGATCAGGCCATGCATGTGTTTCATCGATGCACATATACACAATAAGTTTGCAAAAACCTAAACATCATAGTTCCAGACACAAAGGAATTCAGAGACTTACAGAATTTCCGATGGAGTACTTTATCGGATTTCAAGGTATGGTGTTATCTACACTCAGAATTTTTTTGTGACCCTTGCAATCCACTTTCATAGGTATACTTCGACGCATCTCTGAACAAGCAAATCTCAATGCCACTCGCACAGTAGGCAAGGCCTTCCAGGTCGGTTCGAAAGACAACCCCTTATTCCCGTGTTTGATCTCTCCCATCTCTGCCTCGCTCGTTGTTGTCATAATGCTACGATCTTTGAGAGTGTAGCAGCCATGTGAAGTTTATGATCAATTAATGGGACTTGGCCGGAAAGTGTTCTTGCCTCTATCATTAGCTCGGGTAGTCGCCGTTTCTGGTGGGGTTGAAGCAGCCAACAACACATCCCCCCTTTACTTAGTAGGGCTTGAAGAAAGGCTGGACAGTTTTCCTTTTAATGACCAAGGGTATACTTTATTCTCTATGTCGCCGTCTCATCAATGAACGTGCTATTGGTCTCTCTAGTTCACGACTTCCGGAATATGGGTCCCCACAGTCAAACCTTATTTGTGTGGTCCGTTCTAGTGACAGCATTCCCACTTTTATTATCACTTCCGGTCAGGATTTGGCCGAAAAAGAAGCAAGGCTATGGATACCATGACCGATCACCAGCGATAAAGAAGAATTTTTATTTGGTGGGCATTAGCACCAGAACCATTGTTCCTCCAGCCTTTGGCTCTTAAAAAAGATTGAACATGTGAGAGGATCCGAACGAATTCTGCTTTCATTTCCCCTGTATTGAACACTGAGTTTTAAATTAGTGGTATATCGAGGTCCGGCAGGAAATTCTAGAACATAATTATTAAAACAGTTACTTCATCCCTTAAGTGATGATAGTATCTTTAGATTATTAATATTCACAGTTAGTCCAGAAGACTTGTGAAATATTTATTTTCGAGTGTTACACTCGCGATCAGGCTGTAAGACTTGGCTATGTATCGAAATACAAAGAAAATTTATTATCGCTAGTAAACAATATTACTTCTTATTGTATTGAAAATAAGATATATGTAATCTTATGAATCACTTGTGAGACTAGAGAACTCATACAAGTTGAACAATAGAATTTCAATATACATGTTTTGTTTTTCAAATATATACGATCAATTAAAGGTCCAAAAGTACCTTATATTGAATAACATTGTTACTTTTGAAGTGGCGGTGGTATTTTTATACACAATGATGTCAAATATTGAAAGGGTCTATTATCACACCTCTGAAGTGGTGATGGTTGTCATATAAATTTTATATGTACAAATTATTTATTGATCTCGGTCAACTTAATTGAATAAATTTATAGTTATACATACGACAAAACAAAACTACAGGTATATTATTGAAGGCTCCGGAAGAGCTAGTATTTTCTAATGTTGTAACAAAATTATTGAAGGCTCAAGCAAAGCTAATATTTTTCAATAATATAAACAAAATTGATTTGAAGGCTCTCGAAGAGCAAGCATTTTTCAATAATATAATAAAAGTATTGAAGACTCTAGAAGAGCTAATATTTGATAGTAGTATAGCCATGTCAAGTCAAGACTCTTGAAAGACTTAATTATTACGTGAGCAACTTCAATTGGAGGCTCTAGAAGAGCTAATATTTGACAATAATGCAACAATGTCAATTCAAGGCTCTCGAAGAGCTGATGTATTATTACTTGAAATATATACCTATTTGTATCAAACCTTAAGTTTGAGATTTACGATAACTTTCTTATTTGGTTTGACCGGTTAGACCATCCCGGTGTTGGAATTATGAGATGTTTGACACGTCATAATTAGTGCCCATTGAACAATTTGATTGTTCGAAGTGATTACTTATTTAAGGTTAAGTTCATACGTATATTATTTGTTTGACAATAATATACGAGCTGGGAATGAATTCGAAATACATTAGGGGTCTTGATGGTTTTACTAGGACCCGCTCATGATTTATATGATAGTAAAATACTTGTCGATATTTTATTAACATATGACTAATGTTATTTCGATCCTAGAAGGTCACACACAAACAATGCGCTTGATTTTCAATACGATTGAAACTTCCGGGTTAAAAGTGTAAACGTCAAAGAATAAAGGGGAGGAAATTCCAAAGTGGAATTTCCACCCCATTAACCGTCCAAAAATGATGCATAAGAATGCATTTGAATTTTTGAATTCAAATGCACTAATGCTAGTCTTGAATGGGAGCTTGAAAAAGGGGGAGGTTACATATGGATGTTAATGTGATTAACACCATATTAAGACCACATTTGATGACAATGTTGATCATCCCTTTTGTACACTTTGTAAGACAAGGAAAAAAACAGAAAAAGAAAAATACTCCCTCCTTCCTCTAGTTTTTGGCCGAAAATATACACACAAACCAAGAGAAGAAATCGTTTTTCTCTTGGTTCATTCTTGACATATACGCTTCAAGCTCTAGTTGCTTCAAGGGAGGAATCAATCACGCATTGGTGTGGACTAACTAGAGAGAGGAACGGACGTTGCT
The DNA here is from genome assembly GCA_003412495.2 of Echium plantagineum. NCBI lineage: Eukaryota > Viridiplantae > Streptophyta > Magnoliopsida > Boraginales > Boraginaceae > Echium > Echium plantagineum. The sequence goes on along the minus strand of CM016561.1, from coordinate 29,137,020 downwards.
CTTCCGCTACGCACTCGATCACGCTCGAAGAGGTATACTCGAAACTCGTAGTTAAATGTGAATTTAGAACTTTGTATTCGATCGTTTATACGTTTTTGTATAATTTGATATGCAAAACATGTATAAAATCCCAACAGTGGTATCAGAGCCCGGTACATATGTTCTAATTCACTTTAAATGTCTTGAAATTTGATTTCATGAATTATAATATCATATGTGTATGTTTTGATATCATCAATTAAGGTTGTTGTGCATTATGTGTATTGTGCAATTATGTAATTGTTAAGGCCTGTAAATATTTTTCTAAAATTCTGTAAAAATATGTTTCGAATAGTAGACAAAATTTCGAGACCACTGTAATTTTTCTGGAATTGTTTCGATTTGTTAAGTGCTCGAAATAAATGTTTGAAACAGCCATATGTTCATCCGAACGGATTTGATATACCTTTCGTTTGAACAGTTTTAAGTGCTGTATATATTTTTATAGAATTCTGGAAAACTATTATTCAAACAGTACATTGAATTTCGAGTTTACTGTAATTTTTCTGGAATTGTTTCGATTTGTTAAGTGCTCGAAATAAATGTTTGAAACAGCCATATGTTCATTCGAACGGATTTGATATACCCTTCGTTTGAACAGTTTTAAAGGCTGTATATATTTTTATAAAATTCTGGAAAAATATAAATAAAATATTAGAGTCAATTTCGAGTTTACTGAAATTTTTCTGGAATTTTTTGGATTTCTTAAGTGCTCGAAATTGACATTTGAACAGTCATATGTTCACCCGAACGGATTTGATATACCATTCGGTTGAACAGTGTTTTAACGGCTGTATATATTTTTCTAAAATTCTGAAAAAATATAAATCAAATACTAGAATGATTTTCGAGTCTACTGTAATTTTTCTGGATTTATTTGGATTTATTAAGTGCTCGAAAATGATTTTTGAATAGCCATGTGTTCATCCGAAAAGTTCGGAACACTATTCGGATGAACAGTGTTTTTCGGATCAACAGTGATTCCGATTTCACTGTTCACGAAACACTGTTCACGACTGTTCACATAATTAAAATGGTCCTAAAATTGTTTTGGATTTTGTTTTATTAATTATTGTGAATATTTTGGCTATTCTAGTATTTTGACTTTTGATTGTCAGAAGAAAATTAATTAAATTATTATAACTTGTATGATAATTTGATTAGATTTTAATGTTACAATATTTTAATTAATAGCACTAATATGATTAGTTGTTAATTTTATTTATATTGGTTATAAATAATATTAAATGCTTATTAATTAAAATTAAAGGCCTTAATTAATTATGTAAAACCTATGAGTTATTGATTTGGTTGTTACATTTGATGTACAATTTATTACATATATGTGTTATAATTGTGTGTACCTTATTTGACATCCTTACATGTTTTAATTGACTTAATTCATGTATTATATATATTTTGATATATTGGATGTTTTATTTTCATTGTGAATGAATGTTGGGATAAGTGATATGATCTGGTTTTTGAAATACAGTCTGCGTACTGTCTTTTATATGACGACTTGTGTCAAAAAGAAATATAGCCTGCGTGCTATTTTATGACGACTTGTGTCACTTTTATTTTATTATTTATTACATTGACCTGCGTGTCAATTATTTATCACCACGTGTGATTGTAATCAATAGAAGACGAAGCCACCGAAGGAACTGAAGGAGGACTGAAGACTTAGTTTAGAATTAAGTCTAGTTTTCTTTTCGGTTTTTAGATCATATCACTAATCCCATTTATTTGCGTTATAATTCTTAATTTTCATGCTCATATGATATATATTCTTGCTTGAGTGAATGTATATATGCATGTATGATCATGATTATATATTTATAACTAATCCTACCTTAAGTCAAGTAATTTGCCATACCTGACCCTAAAGTCGGAATAAGACATACGTATGCATGGACCTGCCAGATTGGCAGACATGACATGTCCTATGACTTGATCCCGATGGAATAATCGAATGATTTCCGATTCAGAATCGGGCTTCGATTGTTCATTCTGACTTTCGTCAGTAGGCTCAGGTTACTTGAACAGTGATTCCCATAATCAGATTTGGGCCTGTTGGCAAAAGTTGTCACCAATGCAATCTTGTAAGATTTTTGGTGACACCGAGAATTATGCCCGGCATAAATGGTGATCATTCACCTACTCACATGATTGGTAGTCGAAATGTTGCGTGCTGCCGTTCGATTATTAATTATCTGAGTTCTCGGATACATTGTGTATTTTAGTAGGATTATGAACACATTGTATGAGTTCAAATATTTTGATATTTTGAATTATCACTATGACATGCTTATCTGAGTTATTTATTCGCCTTTTACCGCTGTAGTTATCATGTCTACGAACGATAAAAACTCTAAGTCTCTCCGCTCCGCTTTGGAGAAATGCAAACTTAATGGTGCTAATTTCCATGACTGGGCTCGCAACTTGAGAATTATTCTCAAGTCTGAGAGAACAGATTATGTGCTCACCACCAAACTTCCTGAGGTCGTTCCCACCGATGAGAATGAGTATTATGTCTATGAACAGCACATGAATGATGCTACAGATGTCCAGTGCTTAATGTTGGCCAACATGGAATCGAATCTTCAGATTCAATTCGAAGAGGTCAACGCTTACGATATGTACCGCCAGCTGGAAAATTTGTTCCAGCGGGAGGCACGCAATGAGAGATACGATACTGTTTGTGCTCTTGTTGACTGTAAGCTAGGCAATGGACAGCCAGCAAGTCCCCATGTCATCAAGATGATAGGGCTGGTCGAAAGACTGGCCTCATTGGGGGCACCCGTCTCTAAGGAGATGTCTGTGGATATCATTCTTAGGTCGCTGCCTGATTCCTTCAGTGGTTTTGTGTTGAACTTTAACATGCACCAATATGACAAGACGTTGTCTGAAGTGCATGGTATGATCAACAATGCTGAACAAAACATTAAGAAGGCAAAAGGCACTTCTTCCTCTGTTCTGACCATTCAGAACAAGAAACAGTTCAAGAGGAAGAAAGGTGCCAAAGGCAAGACTAAGGTTGCCCCCCGTGCAACAGCTCCTACTCAAAAGGCATCCAAGAAGGATGCCAAAAGGGAAGACAAGTGTCATTATTGCGGAATAATTGGCCATTGGAAGAGAAACTGCAAGAAGTACCTGGCAGACAAGAAGAGTGGTTTGACCACTACTACTCCGCCAACAGGTATTCATGTTATAACTGATTTACCTTCTGATTCTAATTCTTGGGTGTTAGACACTGGATGTGGTACTCATATTTGTCGAAATATGCAGCACCTGCAGAATAGAAGGAAGCTCACAAGGGATGAAGTGGACCTACGAGTAGGCAATGGTGCAAAAGTTGTAGCTCTTGCTGTAGGAACACTGTCTTTAAATTTACCATCTGGATATTGTATTGTTTTGAATAATGTATTCTATGTTCCTACTTTATGTAAGAACATTATATCAATTTCCTTATTAAATTTGGATGGTTTTTCCGTTACTATTGATAAAAGTGGTTGTTTTATCTCTAAAAATGGAAATGTTTATTGTACTGCATCCCTGCAGAGTGGTCTCTATATCTTGGAAACAAGTGTAGAAACTTATAACATCAGTATGAAAAGGAACAAGCCCAATGACTTGAACCCGACATACTTATGGCATTGCAGACTCGGTCATATAAGTGACAAACGCATTAAAGAGCTCCATGACAATGGAATTCTTACGTCATCTGGTTTTGAATCTTATGACAAATGCGAGTCATGTCTTTTAGGAAAGATGACCAAGTCACCTTTCACTGGTACGAGTGAAAGGGCAAGTGATTTATTGGGAATCATACATACTGATATATGTGGCCCAATGAACACGCCCGCTAGAGGAGGTTTTCCATACTTCATTACCTTCACCGATGACTTCAGCAGATGTGGTTACGTATATCTGTTGAAACATAAGAGTGAAGCCTTTGAAAAGTTCAAAGAATTTCAGAAAGAAGTAGAAAACCAACTCGGCAGGACAATCAAGATTCTTCGCTCCGACAGGGGAGGAGAATACTTGAGCCATGACTTCTTGCAACACCTAAGAGAATGTGGTATTGTATCACAACTCACACCTGCTGGTACACCACAACACAATGGTGTCTCCGAAAGGAGAAATCGAACCTTATTAGATATGGTTCGATCAATGATGAGCACATCAGAACTCCCAACTAGTTTTTGGGGTTATGCATTGGAAACTGCCGCTTCCACACTAAACAAATGTCCAACCAAATCAGCACCTAAGACCCCACATGAGATGTGGTTTGGGACTCTTCCCAAACTAGGGTACTTGAGGATTTGGGGATCCGAGGCCTATGTTAAGAAAGTTAACAAAGATAAGCTTGGACCTAAATCCGACAAGTGTTACTTCATTGGTTATCCTAAGGAAACCAAGGGATATTACTTTTATCTCAAACCCGAAAATAAGATTTTCGTGGCTCGTAATGGAACTTTCCTTGAGAAAGAATACATTACAAAGAGATATAAGAGTAATGAGACTCTTGAAATTGTTCAAGAGGGTGATGTAGCAGGTACTAGTACCTTAGCTGAATCACCTCAGGAGGTGGACCCTTCTTATGAAGAAGAGGTTCAACTCGATCCACGGGAAACCGTAGACGAGCCTGCTGATACTCAAAACATCCCTCGGAGATCCGAAAGATCCCGTCAGGAACCCGATAGATGGTATGGGGAATTTTTCCTGATTGAAAGCGGGGAACCCTGAACTTATGAGGAAGCCATGAAACAACCTGATGCTGATGAATGGCTCCTAGCCATGCAATCCGAGATGGAATCAATGTACCATAATAAAGTATGGACATTGATTGATTTGCCGAGGGGTGATAGACCCATCGAATGCAAATGGGTATTTAAACGAAAGCTTGATAAAGATGGAAATGTCCATGTTTATAAGGCTCGACTTGTGGCTAAAGGTTTCAAACAGATTCATGGTATCGACTATGATGAAACTTTTTCTCCAGTCGTTAAGTTTAAATCCATTCAGATTATCTTAGCCATTGCCGCATACTACGATTATGAAATTTGGCAAATGGATGTGAAGACAGCTTTCCTTAACGGGAAACTAGAAGAGGATGTGTACATGACACAACCTCCTGGATTCACAAGCTCGAAAGAGCCTAAGAAAGTATGCAAACTTCAAAGATCTATTTATGGTCTGAAGCAAGCATCTAGGAGTTGGAATCTTCGCTTCAATGAATCAATCAAAGAGTTTGGATTCATTCGATGTGAAGAAGATTCTTGTGTATACAAGAAGGTTAGTGGGAGCAACATTGCATTTGTCGTGCTATATGTAGACGACATTCTTCTCATAGGAAACGACATACCCATGCTTGAATCAGTCAAGGCATGGTTGTGCAAATGTTTCTCTATGAAAGACCTAGGAGAGGCTCAGTACATTCTTGGAATTAAGATCCATAGGGAACGATCTAAGAGACTCATTGGACTGAGTCAAAACACTTATATTGATAAGGTATTACTTAGATTCCATATGGAAAATTCCAAGAAAGGTAATCTCCCTATGAGACATGGCATTTCTATTAGTCGTGCTGACAGTCCCACAGACAGCATCGAAATAGAGAAGATGAACAAGATCCCTTATGCCTCAGCCATAGGATCTATCATGTATGCCATGCTTTGTACACGACCTGACGTTTCTTACGCTTTGAGTGTAACAAGTCGTTATCAATCGTGTCCAGGACAAGAGCACTGGAAGGCCGTAAAGGCCGTTCTTAAGTATTTGAGAAATACTAAAGACATGTGTCTTGTCTATGGGGGAGATAAAGAGTTACAGGTTGTAGGCTACACCGATGCGAGCTTTCAAACCGACAAAGATGATTCTAGATCTCAGTCTGGTTATGTGTTTTGCATCAATGGTGGCGCAGTGTCTTGGTGCAGTAGCAAGCAAGGCACTGTGGCTGATTCTACGACAGAGGCAGAATATGTTGCAGCATCTGAAGCTGCAAAGGAAGCATGCTGGATCAAGAAGTTTGTGAGTGAGCTTGGTGTTGTACCTAGCATTGACGAGCCAGTAGTGTTATACTGTGATAACACTGGTGCAATTGCTCAAGCCAAGGAACCAAGATCACATCACCGCTCCAAGCATGTGCTCAGAAAGTATCACATCATTCGTGACATCACGGAACGAGGCGATGTGAGTGTATGCAAGATACATACAGACGATAACCTGGCCGACCCATTGACCAAACCTTTGCCTCAGAGCAAACATGACAAGCACGTATCTGGTGCAGGACTTAGATATATGCTTGAATGGCGTTAGGTTTAGTGGGAGCTGTATTGTCTGTATTTTGTCATAGTTTAGTTCTGATAAGATTATGTTGAATAATTGATTCAAATATATGTATGTTTATTTTCAGTTTTACTGTCTTTCATACATATATCTTTATTTTGATTCCATTGTTATCCATGGCTTCTAGAGAGGTCTTTGGGGTTGAGGATCCCAAATGAGAAACCCTCTACTAAGCCTAGAAGCAAGGGGATAACTTATCTCTGATCAAATGTTCACTGATTGGAATCGAACATTGTAATGATCAGCATGCACATGATTGTCTTGGTCACGTTTCTTAGACAAGAAAGGGAGTAAGTGTACTCTAGTCATGTACATGGGTATATATCTTGGAACTAGTCCAAGCTATGATACTGGATTCGACCGCCATGAGAACTTAGAAGATGACATATCTGTGTCCTAAGTGTTTCTCATCGAACTTATGTTAAATGGTGATTCTTAGACCTGTATGGCAGGAATGCGTTAGCATGAGACTTGCGTGTCTTGACTATGTAAATCGTCTCCTGTAGAAGGGAGGCTATAAAGGCATATGTTGGGCATACTTGGAACATGTTGGTACATTGGTTGTACATCAGAGGGGATTCGCACAAATCGGTTATGTCGATTGATTCATAAAATCTCGGTAGATTAATGGTGATTAAGATGGCCATCTCCAGTAGCAGTACTGGGTATCACATTAATTCTATGTATCCGAGACAGTACAGGTGCAAGAGTATGGTGACACATATCTTACCATAGCTTGACTGTGAGAATCGTGATGCGAAAGAATCACTTCACAAGTAATCGTCCAAGGGCAAGTGGGAGTGTTGGAATTATGAGATGTTTGACACGTCATAATTAGTGCCCATTGAACAATTTGATTGTTCGAAGTGATTACTTATTTAAGGTTAAGTTCATACGTATATTATTTGTTTGACAATAATATACGAGCTGGGAATGAATTCGAAATACATTAGGGGTCTTGATGGTTTTACTAGGACCCGCTCATGATTTATATGATAGTAAAATACTTGTCGATATTTTATTAACATATGACTAATGTTATTTCGATCCTAGAAGGTCACACACAAACAATGCGCTTGATTTTCAATACGATTGAAACTTCCGGGTTAAAAGTGTAAACGTCAAAGAATAAAGGGGAGGAAATTCCAAAGTGGAATTTCCACCCCATTAACCGTCCAAAAATGATGCATAAGAATGCATTTGACTTTTTGAATTCAAATGCACTAATGCTAGTCTTGAATGGGAGCTTGAAAAAGGGGGAGGTTACATATGGATGTTAATGTGATTAACACCATATTAAGACCACATTTGATGACAATGTTGATCATCCCTTTTGTACACTTTGTAAGACAAGGAAAAAAACAGAAAAAGAAAAATACTCCCTCCTTCCTCTAGTTTTTTGCCGAAAATATACACACAAACCAAGAGAAGAAATCGTTTTTCTCTTGGTTCATTCTTGACATATACGCTTCAAGCTCTAGTTGCTTCAAGGGAGGAATCAATCACGCATTGGTGTGGACTAACTAGAGAGAGGAACGGACGTTGCTCTTCCGCTACGCACTCGATCACGCTCGAAGAGGTATACTCGAAACTCGTAGTTAAATGTGAATTTAGAACTTTGTATTCGATCGTTTATACGTTTTTGTATAATTTGATATGCAAAACATGTATAAAATCCCAACACCCGGATCAGATACGATACGAAGAGTAGTAACATGAAACTCAATTAAAAACTCATTTGAGAGTCAATTTGTTTATCTAGTTCAAAGAGTTTTGTGAGCTACGCATTGTAAACTCCCAGTTGATTGTTAGAGGGCATGTTGTAGTACATGCATACACCCTTGATTGACTGTTGGGAAATGTTATACAACGTGCAGTCACACATGTTCCGCATCAAGCCGAAAAGTTAGCATACAACTCCAATTATATAGTTGGTTTGGTCAGAAACCAAATGTAATACCCTTGAAATTAAACCATGCATCGTATAATTTCAACAATATGCACGATGGATGAGTGATTCGAATTTTCATCATACCTATAAGGTATAGACATTTATATACTCGGAAATAGTAATTTTCCGTTGTAATGTATCGGAGAGAGAATATACAACTGGAAAATTATACTGAAATATCCTTATATTATATGATCCTCAAAATGAGTACATATGAACTAGAAGTTCAAAAGATAAATATGAACTAGAAGTTCAAAGGATAAATATGAACAAGAAGTTCAAAGGACATTTATGAACCAGAAGTTCACTACCAAACAAATTTCTGACTTTAAAATAGTAATGAAATTGTATACTAGTTGTAAAGCTCAAGTTAGAGTGAAGGTTCCTGAAGAACCATTATATATCGAATAGTTCCACCATCTGAAATCTAAAATAATAAATATTTGATGGTGGTCTAGAAGATGAACACCTCCAGCAGAGGTAAATGACTAATATATCTCATGAATAAGTTAAAGATATTACAAATGTCTGGAAGACATTTACATGCTAATATTCATGAATGTAATGAGATCTCAATTATCTTGAACATGAACGAGAAAAGAAAACGAGATTGTCGACAATAAAGTATTGCATACAAATGAAAAATTTTATATGATGCAAGAAATATGAGGATCTTAAGTCTTTAAGTGAATAGACATATATTTATGGATGGCCAAAGAGAAAAGACGTAATCAAGAGTAAACTAAACTCATTGTATAAGGTGAGAAATTTAGACCTAAAGTCTAAGAAAATATGATACGGTTACAGTTATATTGAGTATTGTTAAACTCACTATACAATTGAGAAATTTAGACATGAAGTCTAATAAAACATGAAATTAGTGCATTATATGTGTTAGGTGGATACTTGTGAAAATAACTGAAGTAAGTTTTGTCACAAAATATTGGTACCTGATGCACTAAATGATTCATATGGTGTCACAACACACCTATTGATAAAGGGTATTAAAGTTGTATTTGTTTGGTAGCAACAAATATATCCTCTTGAAATGCGTATATGACTTATATTATAGCATGCTAAGAATAAGTGTACATGAAAACATGTAAAGAGGTGTTGATGCGTGAAGCACATATTTGTACATTTATGGTGCCTGAAGCACATATCTATGTTCCCGGGAACTTAACTCAGTTGATTTAATATGATAAATACTTGATAAAAATGAAAGCCATCCGGAAGATGGATTACAATTTGATCTGCATTGTTAGACATTTTTGCATTGTCATTCTATTCAATTTCACGTGAATATATAAATCTATCGATAGTATATCATATATGCTTCATTTGTGTGAGTTGATGTGAATCTTATGTATCTTCATTTGATAACTTATATAATTATTCTTGTTGATAACCTGAATTCATGATATCACTGAAGATCCGATTCTAAATTATAGAAATTCCAAAAGGGTTCTCAATTAGTAAATTATCATGAATAAATAGCGCAGTAACTCGAGAAGAGTTCTGAATTGCTAGACAATTGTCTACAAAAATATTTAGGAATTAAATACCCTGTAAAGGTGTATACAAGCTAATTCAGCTTGGTCTTAAGGATCGAAAGATAAGAATTTAATCTTGAAGAACCAATTCTAATGTATATCTTGCAAAGGAAACATGATTGTATAATCATGCAAGATAAGTGATAAGGGCATGATGCATGATTTGGACATGCTACTAATGATTTCATCAGGGGGAGATATGATATGCATTGTACTCTTTTCCCTTCACCGAGTTTTTTCCCACTGAATTTTTCTTGGTAAGGTTTTTAATGAGACAATTACTTGAGGCATATCTAAAGAGAGTCATACTCTCTCTTTCCACTAGATTTTTGTCCACAAGATCTTCCTAGTGAATAATTAACCAAAGTAGGTTATAAGAATGATATTATATGACATTGTATTGCATGTAAAGATGAGGAAGTTAGTTTCTGATAATGGAAGTATTATTGGAACTCCTGAAGAGCATCCAAAAGTAGTAACTTTATTGAAGAACAAATTTGCGATGAAATATTATTGATAAGTTTCATTAAGCACCTCAAATGTTATAATATCACTAGGTGTGAATAAATGTGCATTATCAATGCGAAGAGAAAATGCAAAAGAATTATTTGATCCTGAAGTACCATATAATATAAGTGACATTAAAGAAGTGATATGTTTTGTTTGTCATACAAAGTCACAATTAAGCTATTGAGGCAGATTACACATTTATCAACACAAAGGTTTAGAGGAATTTAAATGCACAATAGATATGTGATTGTTCTAGTAGAACATATTCAAGTTATAGAAAACTCCTTGTGCAGATGTATAATACTTATATGATCTATATGTTGAAATATCACATACATGGTGAATATTTGATAGTGATATATTTCACTGCATTTTATGAAACACTATGTCAACAATATCATTTAAACACCCACAAAATTTTAAATACACGAAGAAAATCATGAATGTGTTTGATTGATAAATTTGATCAAGAAGATCATATTACTTGTGTTTTATAATATGAAAATTGGTCCGATGACCTTGTGTAAGAAAATGATTTTACAAGTATTACACAACCAAATAAAGATGTATCAAATGGGATACAACAAAACACATATCATCAAAGTTCTTCTTTGTTGAAAACTGATGTTTGCCACATTGGTTGTGTGACAATTTGAAAGATGTTGTCACTAAACTACTCTCTACCTCAACTATAAAAAGATCATCCAAGGTATGGGACTACGTCGCCTAAAAGAATGTAAAATGATGTGGTCATGAGGGGGTGTTAATACGCGTTGTACTCTTTTTCTTGATCCAGGTTTTTGTCCCAAACGGGTTTTCCTATATTGGGAATGTTGCACTCTTTTTCTTTCACTAGAATTTTATCCTATAAGGTTTTTCCTAGTATGGTTTTAACGAGGCATGTTCTTGATTATTAGACATATAAGGGGAAGTGTTATGAATATAGATGTCTTTTGGTTTAGAGATATTGATTATGTAATAAGTATATCCATTAGTTATGTGACCATTAACATTCTATGAAGAAGCCTATAAATAGGACTTCAACACATTGTATTTGTACTCTTGAAGAAGGCAATAAGATAATATTTCTCCTTCTATCTTGTTTTATTCTTTATATTGTACTTTATTTATAACACATGTTTTATTTTCCTTCTGTTGTAGAAGCATTGAAATAATAATATCATGTAACCGTCATTCAACGCAGATTCATTCCCACTAGGAGTGAATCTTGTATTTCGAAGTGGTTAACGGACAAGCTGTAGTCCCTGATCAGGCGACGCATATCCCGCGATAACATCTGACATTAATCCAGAACAGACAATTATCAGGGCCCTTAATTTTAAGTCTCAAACATTTTTATGTAACCATGACCAAACATCCATATACCAGATCGAATAACTATTATTATTATCGGGCTTAGCCCATAGATTTCTTATTGTAAACCAAGTCTTCTACATACTAATAATAACAATATCAAGAAGTCATTACAATGCCATCCATAATGTTCAAATAGCTTCCATCAATCCACACCATACTCTACCTCAATGGTTGGACTATTACGAAAAACTTCCCATAGTATAGAGAGTGGACAAAGTGGCTAACCTGGCCTTCACTAGTTTGGATCACCTATAACACTTTTGTACGATACTCTCTGTTATATTTCTATAATCTTAATATTTTTTAACATATTAACTTAACAAATAATCTTCACAACATTAAACCTTGACTTTGCGAATTCAAACAAAATTACGACCCACCAGTTTATATATTGCATAACCAATGCACCCGAGTGAGCATGTTTTCAACTCAGAACAGATATCGGAGCCAGATTCCACTTCCCGAATCAATCCGTTGCTGACCGGAGATGTTCATTTCGTGGAGTACGGAAATTGCCAACGCCCTTCTTTGAGTGACTGCGGCGACTACCAGGGGCGGACCCAAGGGGGGTGGGGTGGCCGGACCCCCCTAGATTTTTCGATATCGTTATATCTATATATGATTTTTTGAATTTTTGTGATATATACACTAAAAAGTGTTAGGAAACTAAGTAGAAGTGTAGCTTAGTTTGTTAGAATCTTCATTCAATTGGTAGAGGTCATTGGTTCAAGCCTTCCAAGGTTCATTTTTAACATTTTTTTTTGATACTTTAACTATTTTTATTTATTTCGGCCCCCCTATTTTATTTTTCTCAAAGTTGACCCCCCTTTATTTTCATCCTGGTTTCGCCCCTGACGGCTACTCCTCTTCCTAGAGCCTGCATTGCGATTTTCATCTACTTGCCTTTCAATGTTGTTTTTCATATAATCAACTGAACCAACCGGCTGGTACTCAGAATTCATAATGCATAAATTTCGATGGTGACATGAAACTACAAACAAGAAATAGACAGTAATATATAGTTATTTATAACATATAGCTGTTAAGAGTCTATGGGGTTTCACTCTAAAATCAATTGGCGATAGGGGAGTAGCCCAGGATCTTATATATTGACCCGGGAGTACATCGACTTCCAACGTGGGATGTGCATCTTAACACTGTCCCTCACGTGTAACCCAATCGTCGGTGGAATTTTCCTCGCCGGTATTGATTGCCGGAACAACATCGGCGGGTTACACGTGCCTCATTAACTCAGGTTTGGCTCATGATACCATATTAAGAGTCTATGGGGTTCCACTCTAAAACCAATTAACAATAGAGGGAGTAGTCCAAGATCTTATATATTGACCCGGGAGGACATCAACTTTCAATGTGGGATGTGCATCTTAACACTCCCCTCACGTGTAACTCAATCATAGGCGGAATTTGCCTTTAGGAATTACACGTGCCTCATTAACTCAGGCTTGGGTCATGATAGCATGTTAAGAGTCTATGAGGTTCCACTCTAAAATCAATTGACGATAGAAAGAGTAGCCCAAGATCTTATATATTGACCCGGAGAACACCGATTTTCGATATGAGATGTATATCTTAACACTCCCCTCACATGTAACCAATCGTCGGCTTTGGACTTAGAGTACCAAACCATTTTTTTTGTATTTGATACCGAATTATCATAGTCAGAGGTGTGCTTTTCTTTATGGGATGTATGCTTTTGTTTACCCTTATAATATGGGAATATAACTTTCTAGATACGGTTAATGGCATGAATGATTACTGAACTTTGCTAAAGTTTTCATTTCGACCACCTTCTTTTTAAGGTGAGTGTTTTGGATCACTTAATTACATTTTTTCGCTAAAATTTGGTCACTGGACCGTTTTTAATGAGGGTAATTTTGTCCGTTCACATTTATAGACATTCAATCTTCAAAAAAAACTTACAAAATACATGAGTGAATGCCTATAAATGTGAACGGACAAAAATACTCTCATTCAAAACTTACAAAATGCACCCAAAATCTTTCAAAACGGCCCAGTAACCAAATTTTAGCGAAAAAATGTAATTAAATGATCTAAAACACTCACTTTGAAGATAGGGTGATCGAAATGGAAAGTTTAGCAAAGGTCAGTGATCTTTCATGCCATTAACCCTAAAAACATTAACAAAACATAAATATGTTTAACAATAAAATTGGAATAACGTCATCGTCTGTTTATTAAAAAGAAGTATTTCAAATTATGATGGAACAGTGTGACATTAGCAAAAATTATATTCTAATAATGATAGTAACATATTAAATAACATATATATATATATATATATATATATATATATATATATATATGTATATATATATATATATATATATACCAACCTGCATAAAATATTAGTTTGCCTGATAAATAAACAACGAAGTTTATTTGGTATTGTTTATTAATGATGTTGATACAGTAAATTTTAACACCAATTTTATTATTGATATGTATTTAATTATCATATACTAGTACCTATTTAATAAAGAGAGTATCTAATTATAGTTCAAAGTTAATAATTAAATATGTATATATCTAATTATTTAGTTGTAATAGTATAGGTTGTATAGGTTTAGTTTTAATAATATCGGTTCTCTTGATTTCATTAAAATTAAATATATACGTATTTTTCTTTTTTGATTTTATTAAAATATGTTGAAGAAATCACAAAACTACAAACGAATCATTACCAGTTAGAAGTAAAACTATAATTCAATAAAATGAATTTTATAAACTATTTTAACGAGCAATTAAATACAAAAGACTTACCGAATTGTAGAAACGAAATATAACCGATTTGAAATTCAAACTAAGCATGCAAACGAGCCAGTTCTATTACTTTACAAACCGGAAAAAATGCCTTTAGTTGCCGAATATCTTGCAAAACATGTCAGTCAAATAAATCACACTACGCTAACTCGCGTGTAACTAGTCTAACCAAGAAAAGTGGCAACACAAACTGAACTCAAACCCTTACGATCACAAGCTCACATATTCTACCAGATTGCCCACCTTGCAGCTTGCTCTCTACATATAGACCTTATGACAAGTTACGAATTTAAAACATCTCCTAAATTGAGTTAATCGAATAGCCTAGTGGCAAAATCTCTTACCAGTGACCAGAGGTCCTAAGTTCAATACTCACCTCATCGCTAATTTACAAGAAAAATATATATATATATCTCCTAAATTAATGCATGAGACAAATAAGATGAGCGAAACCCTCCAATGCCTCCATAGCTTTGTATAGAAATACAAAACCAATTCATTTTTATTATTTAATGGTTGATACAAGAGAAACTAGCAACCGTATGCTACCTGCCCAATGGATCTAATTACTTGAGCACTTCTCAAAATTGTATACATTCTTCAAAACTTCCAAATGCTAAAAATATCTCTGTATATCTCAATTTCCACAAATTTGTCGAATCAGCGCGCTACGATTATAGAGAGCAAATCGTTGCTTTGAACAAAATTGAAATTCTTACTCCAGCTCCACTACCGACCATGGCCATACTAGAACAGATGCTCCCTTCCATATTCCCTTACAATCACTGGGACACTTGTAGTTGGAATCTGCAGATTATTGACGATTGTACAATCATATTTCAGCATTAGCACACAGCAAAGAAAGAAAATGAATTAAATCCTTGAGCTGCTGACACAAATTCCTGTATGAACTATTCTATTTTTTTCATTCTCGTACTAGGATTATTTATTTAAGATATAACATACAAGAGGACACTCATCTATTGTTGTTTCCTTTTCATACTTTCTATAAGCGAAGGATGACAATTACATAAGTCTGAAAAACGAAACATATAGTCCCAGGTAGATGATTCCAAGAAATAAACCTATGTGTACTGGTTAGAATTTGTCCAGCTATGAAGTCAAAAGGATTTACAGTCTCTGGCTCTTGGTTATAATGGATATCAAAATGACTCACTACACTTCCCAACTATTGTGAAGTAGTAGATATTGGTTATCTGACCCTTGCCCCGCTTAGGTAGGAGCCCCTTCAAAGGCGTTGGAGCATCTTAATGTTAATGTAATGTGAAAGACTATGTTTACCTGTCAACCAGGAGTTTTTAACCTATTAATGCATCAATTACAAAAAAAATGTAGATCCAGTGTATGCAGAATACATGGATCGTGACTTACCATGCCATACTCCGTAATAACCATTGAGACATAATCTGATGGAGTGGCATCGTAACTGCATATATACAGAAACATAATAGAATCAGACTGAAAGCCTTGTGAAGCTGGATTATAGTGAAGATTTCAGAAGCTTACACTAAGTTTAGAAGCTGCAAGTTCTCCTGGTTAGAACAATTATCCAAAATATTCACATCTGCTCTTCCTGGAACCTTCGAAATTGCAGTGGGGTCACCTAAAGAAATTTTATAATGAATAAACAGCCATCATCAATATACTTAACAGTAAGTACTGCCGCAGCCAAAGACATACCTAATTCATTACAGCAAATTGAATCAAGTTGCACCCTCTCATGAAACTTATATGCTTCACAGCAAACTAGTACTGGAACCTTAAGAGCATGAGCAACCATAGCTATACTTGCAGTGCCAACTCTAGAATATACAGTTCCATTTGAAAGAACAGATGCAGCACCTAAAAAGACTCTCGTGACTTCATGCATTATATAAGAAGCAGCATTTATGTGAGTGTATGTACAACTCAAGCCTTTCGTTACCAGCCTACGCAGTAATGCTTGGCCTTCAAACTTAGGACGAGAATCTACTACCACGACTCGAAAATTTATCCCCAGCTCATATGCATGCATAATTATCATTTCAACAACAGAGTACGAACCAAAAATTAGAAGGACATCTCCATCCCTGATTTTTGTAACTGCGTGACTTATTATCACTTTATCTGCAAGCAGAATCTTTTCGTCGATGAAACGTTCAATATCTAAAGAAAGGGATGTTCTTGCTTCAGATTCAGATATATTCAGTGGTAACTTTGCTATGCGAGTCTTCAAGTATCTAATTGCATTTCCCATGCTGACAGAAAGAGGTCTACACTCGATCAAAAATGAAACGTAACTATTGACTTTTGCAGTTAAGTCTCTATTGAGAGTCTTTTCAGGTGGTGTGGAGTAGTCTTTGATGGCATCCTGAAACGCTTGAAGCATGGCAATACAGCGTGGATTTTCCCCAACGATATCGTTTGCCAAATAATGCAATCCAACCTGATAGAAGATTGGATAATTATCATTTCTTCTTAGCAGTTGCAGAGACAAAATGGAGTTTTAAACTTATCCTTTCAGTAAAGCAGAAGATGCCATAAAATAGCACATATTTTTGTGAGTATAGTATCTGATGATGCGAACAGATTAAAAAATATACATATATTGAATTATTGATCTTAAGAGGTGTTAGGGGATCAATATGTTAATATGTACCTTGTGAATAGACGGATGAATGGGATCAAGTTGGAAGAACCTTGACTCTAGATCTGGTAATTGAGTTCCATGTTCATATTGAGGCAAATGAAGAAACAATCCCACTCGGTTCTGAGCTTCAGTCTGCTTTACTAAAGATCGCCTTTTAGCTTTCTCTACTCTACTCTTATCATCAAACTGCAATCGTGGAGCAGGTGTATCTTTTTTGCGTTCTTTGTCAGCAGCTCGCTCACCTCCTTTCTTATCAGGGGTCATCACTGAGCCACCGCCTTTCTTTTGAGAAGGCTTTTTCTCGGGCTTATTGATTTGCTCATGTACTGCAATTATAGGAGCAGGAGCACCAGAAGATTTGTCGTTTATACCTTTTGACGCAGCCTTTGCTGCCCGCTGAGCCTCCTGCATGGCACGCCTTTCAGCCTTTGTGGTCTTCTCTTTCAATGATTTTTTGTTCTGCTGAACCTCATCCACCACTCCAGCAGCATCCACTTGAAGAGGTTCTGCATGAAGAAAAATGAATTCAAAATAAAGCTAGTTTGTGTTCACGTTAAGTTGGAGATTATCTGTTTTCAGCAATAGTCATATTGTTCCTTGACTGCTGTAGTACTCGAGCTCTTTCGGAGCCTGACTTGGCTTATCACCAGTAATTATCTAACTCTATAAGGAAAATGATACAATATCAACTTTTTGTAATAGATGGAAGCACAACATGAAGACAGATACAATGGAAACGGAAATAACTATACTTTAACCCTAGGTTCCAAAGGATGGTAAGTAGAGTAGCTATTGCATCCTACTGAGTTGATATGCAAATAGTAAGTAATAAGAGAACAAAGAAGTCGCTCCAGTTCAAAAGATCTATATCAATTAAATCTCTATGCAAAAATAGTTTTCAATTCTAACAAGTTAGTATGTGACAGAAAGTAATCAATCATATCTCTGACAATCACAAAGCTTGGAAGGGATCCTGACATGTGTTGCCGTTCATCGAATTAATATGTCCATTAGCTTGGATGTGACTCTAATAATTACAACACTTTTAAGTTAAATCAATGATGATCATATTGCCAACAAATTCATATTTCTAATTCTTCCAATCATGTATTTAGACCATCAGTGAGGACATCTGAACACTCGCATAAATAGCAGACGCTACAATTATCTGTATTTCGACTTGAGATTCTTATGTAAGAATTAATATTTGATCGATCCAATAAACAAATATAAATTATCTTATCATTCCACAAAGTGAACAACTGACAATTACAAAAGGAAACACTAAGTAGTAAACCTATACTAGAACTCTATATGGCATATGCTATAAATAACAAATCCAATTATGACTGACTAGTTGTATACCACTTCAGTATGTATAATTTTCTTTCCAGCATCACTTGAACAAATCAAGGATGAGTAAATAAGTTTTGGAATTCCCAATATTTGAACATCCAATACCCTTATCAACAATCAGAAATACATGCTCCTATCATCAAAGAGAATCCCAAACCACAAGACTCGGGTGAGCGTTTATCATTTTTCAAAAAAGTATAAAAACAAATCTGAAATCGTAGACATCAACTAAATCACAACATATCTACAAGAAAGGTCAATACCACGAAAACACACTCCCTCAATCATAAAAAGATTGTCCATCTTTATTTTCAATTGTCAAAATTAACAAGATATGCACCTTTGATTAACTCGTGTGACTACAATTGAAGTCACAATTCTCATGTTGTAAACAACACTTAGATACAATCACTATTTATCTTTTCTAAAACCAGACAATCTTTTTGGGTATGAGGAAGTAATATAATTCCAAACTGCACATTAAATCATAGCTCAAATTAGCCAAAATTAATAAATTATGCGTTGTCCCATCACCCCACTCCACCCTTCTGTTCCTCCCCATTCAGCAACACCACCACCATAGCTTCAAACCCTCCATCTCCCACTCCACCAGAACTAGTCCAACCAATCCGATTCCCTGTATCCTCCGGAAACTCTTCATCCGATCCCACTCCTTTTTTGGGCTTGTACAAAGCCCAAAATACAAGTAAGTCTATGTAGTATACATACAACAAATCAGATGTCAGGGTTTTGGTGGAATGAAGAATTACTAGTGTGTAAGCGTCGAGGTGTTCACAAGACCCAAATAAGTTGTGTAGATAAAGTAATCCAAATGTTGAGTACAAAATCCAGCAAACCTCTCTCAAATCTAGATTCAAAATATATCCCACAAATGTCAAACATCCAAATCCTCTAACACCAACAGCTGAGACAAATCATCAATCCTCGGGCTTATCCTATAAATCCACCCACAACCTCTCCTCCTCCCCTTAACCCCTTCGCGACCTCGTGAAGATTGATTCATACTTCTCCAACAAAATCAATGGCTTATTTATATAGAGACAAAATTAAAGCTTTTCAATAGTCAATCTGAGCTTTCTTCAGTGAGTTTAAATTGATTAAAAGCTAGCAAAGATAAAACGAAAGTCACAAAATACAGAGCAGAAAGCTGCTACTACAGAAGCAGTGGTGCTGCATCAGAAGCTTTCTTTGTGAAATGACATGGAAAATCAACATGTGTAGGGGGATGATATATAATTTCAGCTCACTCCAACACTACATTACTATATCATCAAAAGATTGTCCAGTTTGGTTTTAAATGGTCAAGATTTACTTATTTTGTGGCTTTATTAATATTTTAAACTAAAACACCCATCAATATCATTTTCCTCCATTTCCCTTCAGAAAAAATACACTCCTCTATATAATAAACCTCCAAAAAAGAAAATACACAACGCTTCCACCCGAGTCTGCTTGCAGTAATACTGAGGTAATTAATTTTGCCACATTTGTTCTTGACAATATGCAGTTTATTGTTATTCACTCTGCTTTGTTAGCAATTTGCTATAGGCAAAAAATTGTGGTAAGTATCACTCAACAAACAAAATAGTTTCACCAACATTCCCTACATTCCCCTAACATAAGTTAATTTTAAATGTTCACCCTCAACTAGATTCACCCTAATCCAAACGCACCATTAGGTGTTCAAATCAAAATTATTACCTTTTACAGCAGCCTTTGTTGCCCATTGTGCCTCCTGCATGGCACGCCTTTCAGCCTTTGTGGTCTTCTCTTTCAATGATTTATTGTTCTGTTGGGTCTCGTTCACCAATCCAGCAGCTTCCACTTCAAGTGATTCTGCAAAAGAAATAAAGAGTCCAAAATAAAGCGAGTTTCCCTTCAGGTTTGTTTTCAATAATAATCATATTGCTCCTTGAATCTTGTAGTGCTCGTTCTCTTGTGGAACCTGGCTTGGTTTATCACCACTGACAGGCAAATCAATTAAATTTATTCGCAAAAACATTGTTGCACTTCATTGAGTTAATATGCCCAATGACTTGGCTGCTACTGAGACAATTACAAAGCTCTTAAGTTAAAATATATCATGATCTGCTTGCCAATAAAACATATGTTGGAGCTCTATCTACTCTAACAAATCAAATTGTGATTGACTAATTGTATGTTCCGTTAGCATGTCGAAGTTGTTTTTAGCATTTTCTCCCAAACAAAAGGGCAACTGATCAATGGTGAACATCACAAATAATATAACCCTTCCAACATAAATAAGATTGCCCAATTCAATTGTCAAAATAAACAAAATATGTACCATCCATTATCACAGATGGTTTAAAATTCAAATCAAAATTCTCATGGTACAAGTGAACACATACAACAGATTCATTGATAAATTTTTCTAAACAGTTTAGCAATCTAGGTAGGAAGAATTGGGTAAAAAAAAATCCTAACAAGAGATTAAGTCATAACTCATTTTGCCGAAGTTAATAGATTATGCATTGTCACCACACATTAAGGATTAACTCTGTTGATCCCCTAAAAGATTGTCCAGTTTGAATCAATTTGAAGCCATTTGCGGGAAGTAAACGATCCTTCCGACTCTTATCGTAATAAAAAAATACATTAGAACACAATCATTTCATATATTTTTCAGAACCAGACAATCTATTTCACACTAGTAACAGAATTCCAAACTACATATAAATACTAGAACTTCATATATTTTTCAAACCACGAAACATTTTTGCGACACAGTACGTAATTAGATTCCAGACTACAGAACTAAATCATAACTCAAAATTTAGCCAAAGTGAATGAATCCACCCACAACCTCAACCCTATACTAACATTTCATGTATTTTTCCAAACCAGCAAATCTTTTTGCAATAAAGTAATAATTTCAAACTACACAATTAGATCAATCTACACACAAACTAAATTTGAATCAAATCACCATGTTAATTTTGAACTAAAATAGACCAATAATTTATTCTATGGCTAAAACCAGACAACCATTTTGGGAAACGAGTAGTAGCAAATTCCAATCTACACATGTAAAAAAATTAAGCATCATACCATCACCAAATCTACATAATTCAAAGTACTTTCAATTAAACAATATTTTTGGGACGGAATTTGAATAAAACTCCAAACTACACAATTAATTCATATAAAAAAATGTAGCGAATATCAAAACAAATTAGCCATTGTACCATCTAAAGTATCTCCACCCTTTTGCTCCTCCTCGCCTGGCGCCACTACTGACACATCTTCAAACCCTCCACCACCATCACTCCTCCCACCAATCCAATTCCCTGATTCCTCCGAAAACTCCCCAATCCGATCCCCATGCCCACCACCACTCTCACCAACCCAAATACCTGAGTCTTCCGAAAATTCCCCACCCCCACCACCACCTCGACTAGTCCCGCCAATCCAATTCCCTGATTCCTCCGAAAAATCCCCATCCCCTACCCCACCGGCACCTCCACCCGCGCTAGCTGAACCGGGAGACGTCCCCATGACACTGTCCTCCCCACCATAACTCCCAACAACGACCGACGACGCTCGATCCCCCCCTCGATTACTCGCAGGAACATTAACGGCACGCGCGTAGTTGTCGGAAGAGTGACGTTGTGGAGGGATGATCATCACAGGGGATAATAAGGAGTTGCCGGAGGGGGAAATTGAACCGGCCACCGGTCCGGATTGGGTCCGGTCGGGTACTGGACCGGGTGTGAAGAACCCGACTTTGCGGACTTTCGGGTCGAAAGGTCGACGCGGATGATCCATTTTCGGGTGTCCTCCTGTGGGTTCTGCTTAGGGTTTTGGGGAAAAAGGGGATTTAAACATGAATTAAGGTGGTGAGTAATGGAGCATATATTCAGTTTTATAATTTGGGGTCCGATTTATTCAACATATTAAGTTTTAGATTCAGTTTTAAAATTTGGGATCGAATTTAATACGTTAATTAAAATAATTTGAATAAATTAATATAGTATTGATACTAGCGGTTTGTGTACAGTCGAGCGTGTGTGCATAGTCGAGCTTGTGCGAGTTCGTTCTAATTTAAATTTACTCTTTTATATAATTAATAGTATTATGTAATATATGTATTGAATTATTTTTAAAGTTTATATACAGTTTTAATATGAGGGTAATAATTGAAACATAACATGTTTGTAATCGATTAATAATTCAAAATTACTCTTTGTTTTGTATGTATGTTGAAGATATAAGTATAAAGTAACACAAGATGTAAAACTAATTTTAGAGCAGTTACTTGAGAATAGAACATGGAGGTTCATTTTGGCAACTTCAAATTTTACTCTTCCCACATTACATATAGGTAGATTTGTGGTTCATCCAAGGCTTCTAATTTAATTGGTACCGCCTTAAGTCTTTTTTCAAGAGATTTTAATTTTGTAGAGGAGCATATTTGAATTCGAAATTGCATTGAATTTGGGTAGAAGTAAATCTAATAAAATGATAATTTTGCGGGTTTGGAAATTAATTTGTCGTATAGGTTCAACCCGAACGGACAATTAATTTTTGTTAATTCCCTTTTGCTATTTTGTCATTCTGCTTATCTAGTCTTTTCACAACTCGTAATCACTACACTTGGTATCAGTTAATCTTTTCTGCAACCTGCCCTCACCTTTCAACCATGACCAAGCACTCTTTTAACACCAGAATTACCCTAACAGATGACATGAGAATTTTAAAAGATACAAGTCGATTATATAAAATATCTGAATAGTGTTTAAATGCCCTTCGAAAAATCATTCAAAACCAACAAAAAAAATACCTTAGTTACTGGACCATCTGGCTCACTCCAACAACAATCTTCACCTCCTCTTGAGCCCGACAAAAGACCACAAAATCCCACACGACCACCAAAGCAATCTCCTAACCACAGACCCCCCCAGCCAATCTATCCTGCCATCAAAGCCCGCCCTACCATGTTGAATCTTCCAACACAATCACTATCAACAAACAACTAATGTTGTTAATCTCTTTTCCATGACTTTGGCTCCTAAATATCAACTTTTCAGGGTTTGATGAGTTCCACACCATATCGGTTAAGAAAATGTTTGAGGTATTTGATGGGAATTGAATCGAAATTCTATCGTCATACCGATCATTCATTCGGATCCAAGAATCACTATGAATTTTACTAACAAAAATACAATGGGGTTTAGACTTTTAGCACCTTATTCAAATATGTGTAGCGGAATGAGTAACCTTTTTCCTAGTGCTTGAAATCTAGCACCTTCAAGAAAAATTCACAACAAATGATTCTCTGAAATACCACGATTGTTATACTAGAACGTTCAGGAAGTGCTCTAGAAAATTGGGGAAGAAAAATGTTCCCCTATTTTGGTTTGACTTTTTCACTCAAGGAGGTAGACAATTCTACTCTTTTTATTTTCTCAAAAGATGAAAGTGTATAATAGAATGAATGTAAAATTCAATTATGTAAATAAAAGATATGCACTCTTCTCTCAGTATCATAGTGACAGTGGGTGATCTGAGGCTCACTCAACTAACTCTAGAATACAATCTTCATATGTGAAGATTCAACAGTTGGAAGATTCAACTGTGACTGTCCCATGTTCAACTATATAGCAAGCCTTGCCGGAGTATGAATACAATCAAGCAACTCATCTTGCCTAAGAACTCTTAGGGAGATAACCTATCAAATACTATGATAACTTTGCTACATACGTACTCTCTTTCTTTTATGCTCTCTTTCAAATACTATAATAACTTCATGATAGTGGTGCCACAATATGCTACACAGATGTCAAGCATCTAACCCCTTTCAAACCAATGGCTGATATCAAATCATCACTCCTACGACTCATCCTATAAATTCACCCCTATCGTCGTATATATTTGGTAATTGCGCTTGATACATAAAACTTGATCATAATATTGTTCTTATAGTTGTGAATTGTAATAACTAACTATATATTCATTTCATTTTGCTAACCTTTTTCTTAATATAACATCTTAACGAATAGTTAATACCGACCTTGAAAGATTATTTTGGCTTTTTAGCCGTTTGCTCCCTATATTATCGTTTAATTTTGGCTTATATTCATTTTGGACCCTAAACTATGATGAAAATTTCAAATTGGACCTTAATACTTGTTAATGCAAGTGTGATCCTTAGAGGGGGTGAATAAGGATCTCTAAGTTTTTTTATACTTTTTCGATTTATTAGTCAAATACAATAAAAGTGAATTCTCACTATATTAATATAACTGAAGAGAATTAAAGTAGAAATTAATATAGCGATAAAATTGAACGATACAGATATACAGATTTAATAATATAAGTGCGATAAAAGACAAGAGATAGAATGACTCAGCGGTTTTAACGAGCTGCGGTTCCCCTACTGCTCTACCCTCTGCTTTCCAACCTTGAGATTTTGGTAATGAATCCACTATAATTAAGAAGACTTCAAGTTTCCGTACATGCAAGCAACTTCAAAATAAGATCCATGATCTTCTAGCTAATCCTAACTAGAAACCCAAAACCACGTTTCAGGATTTTAAACCCTAATAACCCTGTTAGGAACCCAAGAATAATATCTCAGGATTTCGATGAACAAAAGAACGATAATAATGATTACAATAAAACCACACAATGAACCCTCAATCTCTCAATCGATTAAATAAAAGTGTTAGAAGAGATGTTTGTTTTTCTCAAAAAAACTCTTAAAAATGTTTTGTTCAATGTATGTTTACAAGAGAAAAGTGTGGCTTTTATAGATAGCCAAAAACCCTAGGATCGGACCTTGGTGGGTACTTAATAAAGGCCCGATCAAGTTCCGATCCATTCAAACGGTCACTTTTTAAATCGTCATCGGACATTGGTTGGTACTTAATAAAGGCCCAAGCCTCGTTTATTAACTTGTTTAAATTGAGACTCAAGAATTTCATCAAGTTTACTAGTTCTCATGTCAAACTTGGCTAGCTTACTTTTTAACTCATCAATTTGAGTGTTAGCTTTTGCCAAGTTTTGCTTAAGCTCTAATTTTTCTAAATCAAACGTACCATGATTTAAATCATTTTCAAGATTGGTAACAGAAATCTTATTTTCGAGATCAGCAATTTTGGAATTTAAAAATTTGTTGTTTTGCTGAAGTTCTCAATTTTTCAACTTTAATTTTTCACAATACCTAATAAGATTTTCATTGAGCTAACTTAAGTTGTCAAAAGTGGAACAGTGGTCATCACAATCACATTCATGGTCATTATCAGTATCGGAAATAGATGAAGTATCAGAAATTACCTGAAGTGTGTCGTTTGCCATCAAACACATAACATTAGCTACCTCCTCCACGTCCGAGTCAATCTCCTCATCAGAATTTTGATCCCAAGTGGCTTTCATAGACTTGTTGTTTGGTTGAGATTTTTTCTTGAGACGATAACAATCCGCCTTCATGTGTCCGGGCTTATTGCATTCGAAGCACTTTGGTGGGTCATTTTTATAGTTTGAGGATTCTTTGTTTCGATCATACTTCCCTCTTTTGTCACAACGATTCTTGTTGTACTTTTGAGGATAGTCATGTTTGTTTTTCTTGAACTTGAGAAACATTTTTAAAGTTTTTTGTCATCATTGTCATTTCTTCATCACTCTCATCATCACTATCTTTCTCATTAAGAAGCTTTTCCATAGCGCTGAAAAGTAGGTTCTTCTTTACTTTTCTTCTTCCCTTGCGATAGGCGATGACATTCTCTTCAATTTCAATAGCTCTGATGACATCCTGTTGAGGCCAAGTCTTCAAATCATGTGACTCAGTCCAGACCCTAATCTTGTGGTGATAATCATCAGTAAGGGCTTCTAGCATTTTCCCGTTCTGATCTTCAAGGCTCAATTCTTTCCCATAAGCCTTTAATTCGTTTACAATTTCCCCAAACATTTGTGTCATTTCTTTCACGGATTCGCCATCCTTCATCTCAAAATGCTGGAATTCTCGACTCAATAGTCTAACTTTGATGGCCTTAACTTGATCTGTTCAGAGATTCGCCACCTCCAAATAATCCCAAATTTCTTTTGCTGTATCGCAATGCTGGATTCTTCCATACTCCTCACTGCATATGGCAGTCAAGAGTAGATCCATGGCTTTGGCATTCAAGGACATCTTTCTCATCTCATCTGGACGAAGTTCAGCCACGTCGATTTTGTCAACATCTTCGATAGGGACTTCAATCACCCTAGTCATACCTGCCTTCCTTTTTTCTTCTATGGACATGCCTTCCGCAGCAGAAGAACCCGCTTGGATAGTCTTTAACACCATAGGCACCAATGGTCGTCCAGGAAGATCCTCCACAGCATGTAGTCTATGCTTTTCACATAGTTCCTCATACGTCCCTGCCAATAGTCATAATTAGTTCCATCAAAAGGAGGAGGCCTAGAGCTGGGCATACCCTCCGCACAAAGAGTTCCAAGATTCATTATACCGGCCATGGATCGTTTAAACTACAAGATATTAAGCTTTTAACGTAGAACACAGGCTTTGATACCAATTGTTAATGCAAGTGTGATCCTTAGAGGGGGTGAATAAGGATCTCTAACTTTTTTATACTTTTTCGATTTATTAGTCAAATACAATAAAAGTGAATTCTCACTATATTAATATAACTGAAGACAATTAAAGTAGAAATTAATATAGCGATAAAATTGAACGATACAGATATACAGATTTAATAATATAAGTGCGATAAAAGACAAGAGATAGAATGACTCAGTGGTTTTAACGAGCTGCGGTTCCCCTACTGCTCTACCCTCTGCTTTCCAACCTTGAGATTTTGGTAATGAATCCACTATAATGAAGAAGACTTCAAGTTTCCGTACAAGCAAACAACTTTAAAATAAGATCCACGATCTTCTAGCTAATCCTAACTAGAAACCCAAAACCACGTTTCAGGATTTTAAACCCTAATAACCCTATTAGGAACCCAAGAATAATATCCCAGGATTTCGATGAACAAAAGAATGATAATAATGGTTACAATAGAACCACAGAATGAACCCTCAACAATCTCTCTCAATTCGATTGAATAAAAGTGTTAGAAGAGATGTTTGTTTTTCTCAGAAAAACTCTTAAAAATGTTTTGTTCAATGTATGTTTACAAGAGAAAAGTGTGGCTTTTATAGATAGCCAAAAACCCTAGGATCGGACCTTGGTGGGTACTTAATAAAGGCCCGATCAAGTTCCGATCCATTCAAACGGTCACTTTTTAAATCGTCATCGGACATTGGTTGGTACTTAATAAAGGCCTGATCAAGTTCCGATACATTTTTGAACTTGAAAATTAAATAATTTAAGAGGTGTTTTATATAAGACTTAACCACAATTCGACCTCTTTATATCACAAAGATATATCATTCGATTTGTGTTATATTTCTCATTTCAAACACAAAATCATTTTTCGCACAAAAACACACTTTTCGTTTTATATTGAAACAATCATATTTTAATATATAAATCAAGTTTAAAATCTTAGCACTTAAAGTTCAATTAACCGAGAAAGAATGATTGAATTTTTACATCGACGCAAAAGCTAATACAACTATAAAACACTGAAAGGGACCAATCTCGCATCAAACGAGGCATGTTACTAGGAGTAGGTGTATTAGCTCTTTGTAAAACTCTTCCAATCGGATTAATATCGTCGTTCGCAGGTACCAAGTAGGGGTACAAAGAACGACGACCACACATAAAACACTGAAAGGGACTAGCAGAAATATTAAAGAGCACCAGAATATAAATAATGACGTAAACAAAAAATAAATTACTTCTAACTGAATCAAATAAAACAAGTCCCCGACAACGGTGCCAAAAATATGATGAATAAATTTTATATTTGAAAACCTCGCAAGTGCACGAGTCGTCACCGAGTATAGTGTGCAAAGAGCAAGGGCCGAACCACAAGGAAATGCTAGTTAATTCAATTATTGTAATCTACCGATGTAAATGCAAAATAAATAAAACAGTAAAAATTAGAATTTTTTTTCAATAATAAACGATTTCTAGGAACGTCGATTTTACCGTACAATAACCTTATCTACCAATTGCGCAGAATTGCCCACACTAAGGCTCTACCTCAATTAATTCAAATAAATTGATAATTAAATCAATAGAGTATACTAAACCTCAACTACCCATGGTGTCTGGGCTAATCAATTATCTAGTTGCGAACCAAATAGTTCCTAGCGCATGGTGTACTACGTCAATTCCCTATTCAATTATTCAAAAGAGCTAATTATGATAGTCTTACATGGGCGGTAGTCAATCATAATCTCGTATAATTTAAATACTCAGATGCTGGTCAAATTCCCAAGAAATAAATTATGCATTCAATAACAATGAATAAAACTAGTGCATAGCAATTCCCAAATAATGGTAAACAATTCAATTGTATAGGTTCAAAGTAATAAAGAAACTAGCCCATGATAATAAATCTACAAGACATAATTGTTCTTGAATTAAACATGAGTAGAATAAAAACCAATAGAGAAACTGAAGCGATTAGAAAATAGTAGAGGAAGAAGTATGATATGCGCCTCTTTTCTCTGATCTTTTTTTTTTTGCGTGAATAGTAGGTCACCACAAAACATTGACGGCTGCTTTCTTCCTTTTAGTATTTGACCCACTCTTAGTTTTTTTCCTTAAAATTTGGCCCGCTCAACTGCATCTTGAACTGCTTTTTCGATCACGAGTTGGGTTGGGCTCGACTTTTCTTCAATCAGTGCACCAACGTTTGCATTGGACGTTTGATAGGGCAAATAACGCCTCCCGAGGGCGTTGGGGGCAATTTAGGTATTCCAGGCTCTTAAATTACTGTTTAGGTGTGGAGGAAATGGCTGAAATAGTCCCCGAAAGTGGGTTCAGGTTGTCATTTGGTCCTCGAAAGTACAAAAGTTGCAATTCAGTCCATGATATCGGCCAACGGTTGCAGATTGGTCCAAAATTTAATTAAGCCGTTAAAAATTAACGCCTCAATGGTGATTGTAGCTCACTCCTAAGCAAATTTTATTATTATCGTTCTAACTTATTCAGCCATTTGCTATTTGGATGTGCATATATTGGACCCAGAAACCAATATACCCCACAGATGTCAAGCATCTAACTACTTTCAATCCAACGGCTGATATCAAATCACCACTCCTAGGGCTCATCCTATAAATCCACCCCCTCCCCCATCCCTTAACCCCTTCGCGATTAATTCATACACTCCACCAAAATAAGGACTTACAAAAAGTCAAAATCAACAATTTTAATACTCAAAATTAACAAAATTAATTTCAATAGTCAATGTTTTTGAATTATTGTTAGTTTGAGCTGTTTTCAGTTGACTTTGTTGTATTAATATTGATTGATATGGCGAAGGCAAAAAAGTCGAAAAATGAAGAGCAGAAAGCGGATAATTCAGATGCTGTGGTGAGGCATCAGAAGCTTTGTTTATCGATTGACATGGAAAATCAACGCGTTTATGGGTATGCTGATTGAATGATTTCAGTTTAGCAGTTTTTAGTGTGTCCCAAAATATTGTCTAGTTTGTTTGAAATGGACAAATTCAGGAAATATTATTTATATGTTTTTGAGCTCATTGGTTTACTGTGTCTCGTAAGATTGTCCAATTTGGTTTCAAATTGTCAAAATCGAGAAAATGTGTACATTTAGTTGTTTAAATTAAATTATTGTGGTAATAGTATTTCTTCAGCTTATACATAAATTGAGAATTTTTTTTAGATGTAGTTGTATATATCAGAATTATTGTTATAATACTCCTAGTATAGTAGTTAACATACTGGGCATTATGTTTATTTTTAGCTTACTAGTTTACTGTATCCCAAAAAGATTGTCCAGTTTGGTTTGAGATGGACAAAATTAAGGAAATGTGTGTATTTAGTTGTTTAAGTTGATATTATTGCGTTAATGGTATTTTTCATTAAAATTTTCATGAAATATCGTACTATCCTCATCCCGCAAAGCGTAAATTGACAAACATCACTTCTATTTAAATCAATATTATTATGTCAATAGTCTCTTGCGTATAGTATTTCAGGAGTTGAACGTAGATTAACTAAATTGCCTTGAAATAATAATTCTAATGATCTTATTAGTAAAATGTTGTATTCACTTAAATACTTAGTCTACTATTATAGGGTAATGGAACAAAACAAATGTATATCTAGAAAGCTTTTACTGAGAATTGATGGTCTAGAAATTCAATTGAGATCATATCTTATAATTCTTGTTATGCAGCGTGCTGCATAACTACCCACATCCAACATGCTACTCACTGATTGGGTTGTCTTATAAAAATCAATTTTTATATTTATTAAACTATACACATTCTTAACTTATATTGTTTTAGCATTAATTGTAGCAAGAATAACTTGTCATTAAGTTGTTTAGTAGATTGCTAAAGCTTTTATGACTGATATCGAGGATAATTTTTGCAATGTTTAGTTTCACTGAGCTTGAAGTGGTGGTACCAGAAAATGGAATTGTGGGATTGCATGCTGATAATTTGGTTATAGACAGTGTTACTGTCGATGGGGAGCCAGCGAAATTTGAAGTTTTCCCGCACTTCTCACATTTGGATAGTGAGGATAGATGGTGCTCTGTGTCAACAGCTACTTCTGCTGCTGATGCAGCTGGCTCAAGCTATATATTAGCTTTAGAAAGAGAATTGATTCCCAATTTGTTGATTATGTGTAGTCAGACAAGCAATTCAGAGGGTGAACAACTTGATGTTATTCCTGAGAATGGCGAGCAACCAAATATGGAAACTAAGCAGGTTTAAGATTATTTAGTTTATTGTTTTCAATTGTGCATTATTTGTAATTGTAATTCATTTTCTCAAAATTAATGAAAGATAATAGATATTTTTTTTGGGATTGCCATATATATGTATACTGCACATAGAAACAGTTGACGAATTGTTGTATAATTAACACGTACAATTGTTGAACAAATATGTTGATGAATACTGTATGAATTCACAAATCTGAAATGTTTAATGCCATTTATGTGGTTAGTAACTTTACTTCTACTGCACAAGTCTTTACCTTCGTAAATAATATAGAGAAAGTACTTCCTGCTTTGCCATTAGCAAGAGGCCGTAGCCTTTAGTTATAATATTGTTGGTAACTTTGTTACTCAATGTTACAATGCAACATATAAAGTCCATGCACTCGTTACTTTTTTTTGGCAATGACCTAAGACTCAAAGAACATCCTTATTTTGCCTCGGGAAGAGAGTTTGATTCTATTCTGTTGCTAAAATTTGATTACTTAGAATTAAGCTTCAAGACAGGAATCTTGTTATAAGTTATTGGTCAATAGCACGTTTGATGATTACGTTGAACTGTACTTGTTCTTTTGTGGTGTGCTATAAAATATTGATTTTCCCATGGAGATACATGTATGGTAATAGTGTGTCATCGGGCTCCGATAGTCGTTAGTGTCGAAACATGCTACAGAATTTGATACTCACATTGCTGGAGTCACTGGAATGACGGATTATTGAGGATCTACTCTATATATAATGTGGGAATGGGGGGAACTAGAGGTTAATTTGAAGCCCCATGATCTCCTAAATCATAAGAACGTAAATTCTTATAAATTATTTAATCTACTCTATATATAATGTGGGAATGGGGGGAACTAGAGGTTAGTTTGAAGCCCCATGATCTCCTAAATTATAGGAACATAAATTCATATAAATTATTTAATACTTATTAATACTTTATCATCAAATATAGTTATCTTCATTTTTTGAAAATGGTTCACAAAAAATTTATATTATTTATATTAGATTTTAGCTTATTTTTAATAAATAACAGTATTCCATAAAAGTGATATATTTATTTTAGTAATACTTATCATGCACATGTATTTTTATAATTTACAAATAATGTGTTATCATAAAGAGTTTGTCATAATGAGTTCAAGTAAAAGTCAATCGAGAATATATATTATGAATACGATCAACGAATTCGCACGGGCTAGACTATGCACAAACATCTAGTACTATTATAATGTAGTAGGACTGTAGAAGACATTAACGTATAAAGAAATATGTTCTTTGTAGGTAATAAGAAAGCCTCTTTTTATTCCTTTCGTTTGTAGTTTGGATGTGGTTCTTGCAGCCTGTCAGTTGGAATTTTCTACCAGGCTTCTTATCATGTATTTGTAATGGCATGCATTTTTGGAATTTCTCATGTAGGTTATGTTGGGTGCAGAATGTAAAAGTGATCAGAATTGACTATTGGGTTGAGAAGGCAGAAACAGGGATTCATCTTAATGATAATGTTTTACATACCAACAATCAGATAAGACGTGCCCGTTGTTGGTTTCCTTGCATGGATAATAACATGCAGAGCTGCTGGTATGTGCTTTGTAAATTGAGAAATCTCTACCTGTAGATTTTTAATTCCATTTAAAGTTCAATTAGTATCTTTTCCTACTCAGCTATGATCTGGAGTTCACAGTGGCCCGCAATTATGTTGCTGTTAGCACAGGGACTTTACTATATCAGGTGGGATGAAGAGAGAACTTTTTTGCATTTTATAAATGGGATTTACTTGACTGTGTCATACTGAAGCATCAAACCTGATGGGCTTCCATGGCCCTAATATTGAGAAATGTAGCTTTCCGTAAGTAAGAAACACTGAGCATCTCAAACATGATTGACCTTCACAAGTATTACCTCCTTTTTCCATTTTGTTTCTAATTATGCAGCATCTGTGGCTTATCCACATTGCAAATATCGTAATGTTGGCAAGTCCTTTTGTAGATTTGATATGTTAACCAAATTCTGGAGGGGAAATGATTGCTTCTTAATTGGACTCCGAAAGGTTCCTATTAGTAGCATCTTGTATTTTAGAGATTATTCTTCTGCTATGTGTAATTATTAACTGATCTCAACATCTAGTTGTAAAAGGGAGAACATACAGCATATGGTTGTGCAGAAAAGCCACCCCAAAGAACTATAATTATTATCTAAGTTGCTCGTATTTTTCTATGATTACTGTCCAGTTTTTACGAACTTCTGCAAATGTTTCAGTAAGTAGGAAAGAATATGGTTTCTTACTATCCTGATGATCACAACAATACATGTTAAACTATGTGTCACACTCCTTAGGTATATTGCAAGTTATTAAATTTATTTATAGTCCTTTTGTGATCATTGTGCTAACCTAGAGGAAGCTTTAAACCAACCTTGTGATAATCTAGCAACGTAACTCCTGTTGGGCTACTTGTATAGTGCTCAGTTATACACACATTTAATTAAATAATGTTGTTTGGACACTTTTTAGCAATTATGACATATGGGTTGTGATATTGGAAAAGAAAGTTGCTTCGTCAAGTGAGGCCATTTTAAATATTTACTGCCCCCCATCCCTCCCTCTCCCTTTCTCTGTGTGTGTTAACGTACTTTGTTATAATTTTAGGTATGGAGCAAAGATGATCCCCCTCGTAGAACATACGTGTATAAGTTGAATGTTCCTGTTGCTGCTCAATGGATATCTTTAGTAGTTGCACCACTTGAGATTCTTCCGGATCGCCACAGTGGTACTTTGTCACATATGTGCCTTCCAGGAGATTTGTCAAAATTACGAAACACAATGTCATTATTCCATGGCACTTTCAGGTATATAATGTGTCTCTTGAAGGAAACATTTCAATACGAGTTATTGATTATATTTCTCCGCTTGCTCTTTGGTTGAGCATATCAGAATGTCTGAATTGTTTCTTTGAACAGCCACTATGAGGATTATCTTTCAGCGAAATTTCCATTCGGGTCGTACACACAAGTCTTTATTGCTCCTGAGATGGCAATATCTTCACTAAGTTTAGGAGCATCTCTGAGCATCTTTAGTTCTCATGTGCTATTTGACGAGAAAGTACTTGATCAGGTATGTACAGTCTAAACAGTAGGTGGTCAATTGTTCTAATTGTACATTCTCATGAGATGCGTTTTCATTACCTGATAAGAGGTAATAAGGCTTGGTTTAGTTAGATTTTAAGTAGTAACGGTACGGCCAACATCTTCTTAGCTTGTAAGTGGCATCATGTAAGCGAATGGATCTTATAAGTTGGCAACTTATAAATTTTATGAGCTTTTATTACATGTTTGGAAAACGTTTGAATATGCTGTAAATATGTAAGATGCATATAATGTAAATTGCAAAGTAAATATATAAAGAAAACATTGTCGTTAGTGTGGTAATCTAGTTGGTAAAATATAAAAGCAGCATGTCAAACACTCTCTTGTGAACTTCGACAGGGTAAATATTACAAGCTTCTATTTTTTTTTATTGGGAACATCTTTGGTATCTTGCTTCCAAAGTTTGTGCCTGTCTGGATGAAAGTATCATGCTGTTCGATAAAGCTCGATATAGATGTCCTCTTTATTTCTCTTGTTGTTGAAGTGTTATTGGCTGATTTGATAACCTTGTGTATAAATTGATCCAAGATCCTTGATTGAGAAATTTCCGGCAATCCCTTCGTGACATTAGTTATTGCTTTTCTGAATATGATGACAGGTGACTGAATAAATTATGGATGTTTATATCCTTTGTCTTATCATGTGTCCTTATAATTGATGAGTGTTCTATATATTTTCTTCTCGTCATTTCTTGAATTCACCAATGTTGAAATTGAATGAACAGACTATTGAGACAAGGATCAAGCTTG
Organism: Echium plantagineum; assembly: GCA_003412495.2. Lineage (NCBI taxonomy): Eukaryota > Viridiplantae > Streptophyta > Magnoliopsida > Boraginales > Boraginaceae > Echium > Echium plantagineum. Next base: position 29,101,685 of record CM016561.1, on the reverse strand, counting down.
CTCATGCCCTTGCAAGGCAGTGGTTTGGAGTATACATTACCCCTGAATCGCCATCTGATGGTAAGTGACGAACAACAAACCATTTCTCCTGCTCCATATGATATTACTGTACATGATTTCACTTGCTGTTTCTGGATGTATAATTTCAGAGTGGTTATTGGATGGTCTGTCCGGGTTCCTTACTGATTTATACATCAAGAGATTTCTTGGAAATAATGAAGCTCGTTTTAGGCGTTATAAGGTTTGTATTCATTCCTCTCTCACAATCTCTTTCATGTTTCACATGCTCTCGAGGTCTACAAGATTCAGTGTTTCTTCTACCCTTTTAATGATTAGTGTCTGAAGTCAGAGTATACCCTCGTCAGCAACGGATCTTGTTAATGTAAGTATAACATAGAATGATTGAACTGTAGGCCAATTGTGCTGTTTGCCGAATAGATGACAGTTGTGCGACTTCCTTGAGGTCCTCGTCTTCTTCTAAGGACTTATATGGCACAGAGCGTGTTGGTTTTTATGGAAAGATTAGATCTTGGAAGTCTGTAAGTTGAAGAAAGATTTTGGGTTTATTAGTTCGGGCTGATTCTTGTAATATTCAAGCTTGTTAAAGTTTCTGCAATTTATGTTATTAGGTAGCTATTCTCCAGATGTTGGAGAAACAAATGGGTCCTGAACCTTTCCGAAAGGTGTGTCTGAATTTCTATATTCAATATAAAGAATATTTTGTGTGCAATATGCTATCGATTCATTTCTGTGGAGTGATTGTGTGTTGTTTACTTGCTGCCTTTTGCTGCCTTTGTACAATGCCTTCTCTATGTCTACTTCTCATGTTGAGCCTATTATCAAAATTCTGATTTGGGTGGCCAGCTAATGTCTGATCCTCTTTCTATTGAAAGGATGCTGACAGTATTAAACAAGGTCCTCGTACCTTGTATTGTCTTTTCCATTGTGAATTTTCTTTTTAAGATATGTGAATTTGGAGTAAATTTTTTTCAAGTATGTTAAAGCTCGATTGGCCATGTCCAGCAAAAAGATTTGCTATAAAACATTTGAGCTTTACCTTCTCAAATGGTGTGTATCATACCTACCTTGACGCAACCTCCAAGTCCCTTGAACTTTTCAGTAACAGTCATTGAGATATACTCCCTCCGTTCTTTTAGCTGTCTTTTTAGCCTTAATTTTTTTGTTATAAATAGTTGCCTATCTAGCATAATTAATTGTAATTTTACATTTTCAATGTACCTTTTGATTACTTTTTCTTATGAATATCAACCAACCAATTATATAGTTTTAATTGATTATCATTTTACATTTTCAATGTAATTTTTGACTACTTTCTATTTTCCTTAATCTATGTGCAAATGACTAAAAGGACAACTAAAAAAGAATTGAGGGAGTATTATTTAAACTGCTCCTGGATATCTGGAAGCTACTATTTGCCCAGGAAATGAGCAATATAACCATACAACTAGTAACCCTACTTCCACTAAAGATATATGGCCAGACTCAAAGATATGGGGCCAGACTCAAAGATATGTGGCCAGACTCTCGTATGCCTTGTTGGTTTTCTCTTTGCATTCGCAATTAGTTAGGCTAGAAACCATTGCATTTTGAAAGACCATGTATAGGATTCGTACAATAAGTAAATACTTAAATTTCTTGTAATATTGACTTCTCGCGTTTCTTGCACAGATTCTACAAATAATAGTTTCACGAGCACAGGATGCAACTCATCCTTTGAGAAATCTCAGTACAAAGGAGGTGATTTAAATACTTCTTTTATCAGCAATTTGAGTTCGCTATGTGTTACTGATTTAGGTTTCACTTAAGTACTGCTGCTTGTATTTTCTGAAAGTTCACGCTATTGTATTTTGAGGCATTTTATTTATGATATGGTTGCTTCATAGAATTGTCTTAGTGGCTTGATCATTTTGAAAACAATGTTTCTATGTGCTCTTACAAGAAAGTGCTACAAGGGAGGTATATGATTTGGAGGTGCCATAAAAAGAATCAGTTGTGCCCTGGACGCTCTCAAACTTCCAATAATTATTTTCAAAATCAGAGCACCTTGAAGGGGTAGCATGAAAGGTTTTTGAATACACAAAATACTCGAGGGCTAACCAAAATTAGATATAGTTCAATCTCTTGCAGTTTTATTGTTTATATAATTATCTAGTTGAAGTGTTCAGGCCCTATGCCATGTATTTTCTCCTTGTTGTGCTCTATTTACCCTAATATCATTGTATGTTTACTTCATTACTATAAGTTATAGATAAACACCTGTTCTTTTGTAAGTGCTGGTGTCTCGTCAGATGCTGTGACACTGGTTGTACTTTCAAGATTTGTTTGTAAATTGCAGTACATTTTCGTTTTTTAATGCTCTTCAAGTATCTTATTCCACTGAGTCGTTTCTTGGTGTGCTAAGATTTATCCAATTACATGTAACCGTTGCAGTTTCGGCACTTGGCCAACAAAGTGGGAAACCTCGAGCGTCCTTTTCTTAAGGAGTTTTTTCCTCGTTGGGTGGGGTCCTGTGGCTGTCCAGTCCTAAAGTACGTGCTTTAATTTGACATGTGGTTGTGTAACAAGAACTTGTTTGCTTATATGCTGATACACCTATTTTCATGCTTGCCTCTATTGGTCTCCTACAAGAATGGGGTTTTCTTATAACAAAAGGAAAAACTTGGTTGAGTTGGCTGTTTTGCGGGGTTGTACATCAAAACCAGAATCTAGAGCGACTGTTACAGGCCGTAGTAATGAATCTGAAAGCCGCGAGGGTGATGATGGCTGGCCTGGCATGATGAGTATTCGCGTGCATGAACTAGATGGCATGTATGATCATCCTATCCTTCCAATGGCTGGAGAGCCTTGGCAGATACTTGAGATACAGTGTCACTCCAAACTTGCTTCTAAACGATTTCAGAAACCAAAAAAGGGTAGTAAGCCCGATGGTTCTGATGATAATGGTGATAGTGTACCTGCCCCAGAGATGCGTTCAAAGTATGTTTTTGCTAATGCTTTTCTCATTATTCTTCTTAAAGCATATTTGATCTAACAGTAGTGAAATAAATTTTACAGCTCTGATGCTCCATTGTTGTGGCTGAGAGCTGATCCTGAGATGGAATATCTGGCTGAAATTCGTTTCATTCAACCTGTACAGATGTGGGTAAGACACGGCCTTCTTTCAAAAGAACTGATATGCCCAGTGCCCTTGCAATGTTAATCTAGCTTATGGATTCTTATGGATTGGACTTTATGTATGTCTGTCTTTTTTTCTAGTAGATAGTTGACTTTCTATAGCTTATGTCAAGCTCTCAGGTCTTGCGATCTATACATCATAACGTTACTTCTTTTAATTACTCTTGCTGCTCACTTTCTTTCTCTAGTCTATTTGAGAACTTCAAATTTGTCAAATTGTTGCCTCCAGATAAATCAACTCGAAAGGGACAAAGATGTGGTTGCTCAAACTCAAGCTATATCAACTTTGGAGACACTTCCTCAAGTTTCATCTACCGTCATTAATGCACTAAGCAGTTCCCTTAGCGACTCAAAGGTTCTTTCCTGTAGAGATGTTTTTCTGCCTTCTGTTATCCATTTCAATATATTTATTTTGTTTATTTTTGTTGTAATGATGTATTGTCTAATAGACATTCTGGAGAGTTCGCATAGAGGCAGCATTTGCGCTGGCAAAGACAACATCTGAGGTATGTTGCATTCTGTTAACCTTTAGTATGCCAGGTTTATTCCACTGAGATGATTATTAATATATTATCTCATCTATATGTCAGTGGAAAACTCAATCCTAGTTTCTTAGATTTATTTCCATCCTTTACGCAAATGTTTCTTAAAATTCTCTATTATGGATATGTAACCACTTAGCAAATACACAAAGCCATTTTTAGGACCAAAATTCGTTATTATAGATATGTAACCAATTATTTTTCTAAAAAATTTCCACTCTGGTGTATGGCATGCTCCCATATTTTATTGTAACAATAAGATTAAGATACTGAAACATTCAACATGTCATGAAGTATCGTTCCTCCTACATCAAGTTATGTGTGTTTTATGCTAAGTGGGCAAGAATTATTCTTCTAGCCTGTTATGATATTATTCCTGATACAACAGTTCGTTTTATATCAGGGAACTGATTTTGCTGGTCTATTTCATCTGATAAATTTCTACAAAAGTCGGAGATATGATCCAAAAATTGGACTCCCAAAGTGAGTTGCTTGGATCCCATTTATATTTATATGAGCCTTCAGGGTCTATTACATGGCCTTATCTTTATGCTATCCTGTCGTTCCAGGCCAAATGACTTTCACGATTTCCAAGAGTATTTTGTACTTGAGGTAATGCACTGAGGTAGGATGTGAATATTAAATTTTATTACTTGTGGTTCTCATTGTGAATTACTACTGAGGATGAATATAGTCCACAATCATTTTTGGGGGACCATTCACTAGATTGAAAATCCAAGAACCTAAGGTGCTATCATGATGAATAGAAGTCCAAGAACCCAAAATGCTGTCATGATGATGATCTGACATCGCTTCGTTCTTTTGGGGTCTACGATCATATGTGATAGATAGATAGTTTCATGATGCTCATTCCTTTATTTATTTTTTTAACTTGAAAAGAGATTAGTGAAACCAAAATGAGCGTTCTTCTGATTCACAAAGCAAAAGATGGTACCTTGTAACAAATAACTTTTTTCACCTGAAGTGGTTGGTACATTTGGCTGGATCTCTAAAATAAAAAAATTGATGTTATCTTCTTCCAGCGAAGACAGTGGTATTCGTAGTAATAATAGTATTTTGAAAATGAAAATATGCTTTCAGATAGCAGTGATTGGTGGTCTCATTCAATCAGATATCGAGGACGTAAATAGAAAACTAGTCGAAGCTTTTATTTCGTGCTTGAGTCACATGTTCACTGAAACACAACTCACATATACAGAGATACCACCAAAAAATGAAACATGAAATGGACCAACCAAACATGATGGATGGAGTTTAAATGGGGGATGCTTTATTTCTGTTGAATGATTGTAGTGAAACTCCATTTTGATGCTTGTACTTGTTGTTGTGCATTTTTTCCATGTCTTATGTTTGTTTCAGGCTATTCCACATGCCATAGCAACAGTGAAAGCAGCAGACGAGAAGAGCCATCATGATGCTGTTGAGTTTGTTTTGCAAATTCTGAAGGTAAATCATTTGCTTACTTTAGAATAAATGTTGCTATTCTATCTTTTGTTGTTGAATGGATAACGGATTCCATAGATTTCTTATGTCAGGTTGATCTACTGAACTAGAAAGGTGCTATAGATAGTTTTTGGTAGATGTGTCCACACTGACATTAGTTTGAGAGCTTGCTTTCAATTGTGTCTGGTATAGGTCCTTACTCCCAATGATACAAGACTAGGCGTCCATAGAATTTTTATATCTGGTTGATGTACTGAACTAGAAAGGTGCTATAGATAGTTATGGACAGATATGTCCATCTGACATTAGTTTGAGACCTTAGTTCTTTCGTCCTATTGTATTTGGTATAGTCCAGACTACAGATGATGCAAGACAATGCTTTAGGATAAGTTAAGTGCACTTTAGCAGTTCAGCATCTAAGGATCTCTATTCTGTAAGGTCTCAAGTTTGATTTTGCTTATAGAATTAGGATTTGCATAGTCCTTCATCCTGGATAATTTTGAAGACAATAGACACTGTTGGACATTCCTGTACACAACATTTGAAAAAATTTGAAAATTGTGGGAATTTCAAAATATATTCATCTTAACTAAATTTGAGGAGAAAAAGTAGGGAAACTTAAGCTTTAGAAACAATTTGAAAATTTATTAGATTCTGTGCAAAGTCAATTGAGACTTCGAAAAGAAATGGAAGAAGTAATTCTTCTGTGAGCAGGGAATTATTGGCCTATAGAGTTGTATAAATTTTGTTTGTTTACTATCTATATGCTAAAATGACTGCAAAACTTTAAAGGAAAAAACCTTTCCGAATTTCAATGTAATTGATTTTTTCTTTGACTATGTTTCGCCAATGAAACCACAACCTTCCATGTTGAACGATCTGGTCAAAATATCTTTTAATATGCATCAAAAATTTTCTAGTGATATTTCTTGCCACTTCGTTTGCAAAAACGAACTTACATGATTTCTCTAGTGTGTTTTACCTCTTTCTTTATTTGCATCTAACAGTATAATGATAACAATGGGAACCCCTACTCGGATGTGTTTTGGCTTGCTGCATTGGTACAGTCCATTGGTGAACTTGAGTTTGGTCAACAGGTGTGTGACCCTGCTTTTTTGTTAGTATTCCCTGATGTATGTGGTCTTATGGTCAAATTGTTGTAGAGTTTTGGGAATTATTTCGTGTGTGCACCTCTGTTTATTTTGTACATTCATGTCGGACCAAGGCAGACTGTGATGTTCACAAAAAAGAAAGCAGTCACTCCATTTTTCTATCATGTATTTGTATTCACGAGTAAATGGAGGTTGTCTCATATAAACAACAATATCGAACATCACCTTCATATCCCCCCTCCCCTCCACCCCCACCACCCTCATTTTGTTTCTTCCCTTCTTCTTTCTCATGAGATGGTATGGTTATCTTGTAAGACCTATATTACTGGCGCGCTCTTTCGAGTCATAAAAAAATAATAGTAGATCATTTTAAGTAGGTGAACTTATATATTGTATTGGTCAACCTGTAAACCTAAAGCTCTCACTGGAAAATTAAGCACCAAACGATGTCACCTCCACTGAAGCCCTTGGTCAAAGATTTGGACACTCTGTCCATGTTCTTTTATATTATTTATGGTCACTACACGTTCAGTTTTTATTTTACTTTTGTCTCTAGACATCTGTCATGACCTTTTGCTCCTTCAACGAGCGATTCTAGTTGAGGAATGTATTCTATTTCTGACTTGCTCTTGTGATTTTTGATGTTTACAGAGCGTAGTGTATTTAGCATCTCTGCTCAAGCATCTTGATAGGCTTTTGCAATTTGACAGGTATGGAAGTTAAAGGAGTTTTTACTCCGTTGATTAGTAAATTTGTACAATTGATCTTTTCGTATTGCTTTGCCCAGGTTAATGCCTAGCCATAATGGAGTCTTAACTGTAAGCTGCATCCAAACGCTTGTGCAAATTGCACTTAAGCTCTCCGAGTTTCTTCCTCTTGTGGGTTCCTTACCTTCATTAATTATTTAAGTGGGTTACTCCTTTTTGCATGTTCTCATGGGACCCATTATATTTGCAGGATCGAGTCACAGAACTGATCAAACCGTTCCGTGTTGCGAAAACATTATGGCAAATCCATATAGAAGCGTGCCGTGCACTACTTGATCTTGAGTTCCAATGTGAAGGCATTGGCTCTGCATTGATGCTATTCATTACATATTTAAATGAGGAGACTTCACTAAGAGGTGCGTTGTATATCTTCATCGTTGTTGCAAGTTCAATTTTACCCCGCATGTGGATTTCTAATTTATGGGCTTTGTTTCTCGTATATAAGTTTTAATCATCTGTCCAAGTCTTAACTATAAAGGATCTTGGCCACAGGTCAAGTGAAGTTAGCCATCCATGCTCTGCGCTTATGTCAGATTAGAGGTAAATCAGATTCTGTCAATGATGTTAAGAGTGAAACACTTCGCGCCTTGCTCCGTCTTTTAGAGAGCCCCGTGTGCTTCAACAATGTAGTCCTTCGACATTACATTTTCAGCATTTTACAAGTCCTTGCAGGAAGGTACATGTTCCATTTCTCTGATTAGTAGGAGTTGCATACTGCATAATCTGTTTGGTGACTGAATTGCAAGAAAGACTCGTGGTTTTAGAGATAGTTCATTGCATCATTTTGGAACATTTGTCAGGAAACTGTAGGAGTTTGTGTTTAATGATTAACAATTCAAATGGGTAAGGTAGAAACAGAAACAAACTTATATATGCGAAGTCTCCTAGCAGTGCTCTTTTTTAATTGGGTATTACTAATAAGTTTGGTGACCGAAATTACAAGAAAGATTTGTGGTGTTAAGAAATAGTTCTATTGCATCAATTTGGTACATTGTTGTTAATTTGTGAGGAAGTTATAGGAGTTTGTGTTTAATGATTCACAATTGGAAGTGATAAGGTAGAACCAAAAACGAACATAAATTATTGAAAGTCTCCTGGTGGTGCTTTTTTTAGTTGAATATTATAAAGTTGACCCCAACAATGTTTCTTGTGAGAATCAGATAAGTAGACACCTGTATAAACCTATTAGAGTATTCGGGGGATGAGAAGTCTTATTCATTTCATAGAAGCACAATTCATATCCGTTACATAATTGGGTTTACAGTTTGAGTGACTTGCAAAACTACAGTTCAGTGCAAGAATAATTGGAGTATTGGAGAGAGAATGTGAAAATACTTCTATGTCAAATATGATGAATGTCGGAGAGTAAACACAATTTACATTCGTTATTTATTTGGTTTCACAGTTGAGTGATGGGATTTGCAAAATTGTAGTCTAGTGCAAGAAGATATTTGCTGCTACATAGTTAATCGTCTTAGTAAGAGTTCATGTTTTCTCCAATGATTTATCTGTTCAGAGTGAGTGGAGCTAATGATTCAGAATCTTTTGTGGCAGGGCTCCAACGCTTCACGGCGTGCCAAGAGATGAAACATTGAGGATGGGGCATACAGAGGCATATACTATATTTGCAGCACTTGTTAAGCAGTCCAAGTGTCCAGAAGTTCCTCTGGCCCCTACTGGACAAGAGCCATCCACATTCCCAGGGCAAGCTGATTGGAATGGTGAATTTCACGAGCGGACACAGGATATTACTGATTTGGTTCCTGAAACATGTACAAGTGATGCCAAAGAAGCTGCCCTTGAACAAATTAATACAGTCCTTGAACAACTTAATACAGTGGGCGAGCCTTTGCATGAGGTACTAGTTCCGGAATCTATTGAGGAGGTACCTACTGAAAATACGGCTCAAAAAGAGTCTATGACCAACCTTTCTCTAGATGACGCAATATGCAATGCATCAAAATCTTTTGGTGAAGTGTGCACAGCAGAAAACAATGAGCAGAAAAATGCTTCAGTTAGCCGTTTGCATGACCATGCATCTGGTGGTGAGCCTCCTACAGAGGCAGGTAACCTAATTGAAACTCCAAGAGAAGTGGAAGGGTTTACTGTGTCTATTGCTTCTCCTTATATTGACACAATCCAGAAGGACAAACCTCTGGAGCCGTTGATTAACGATTCACAAGCGAACACAGTTATTTCTGAGGCCATTGTGGAAGCAGATGCGGACTTCAACAAACGTGATGACCAAGTAGCTGTAGCTTCGAGAGAGCCAGATACTGTTTCAAATAGTCAAGACCGAAAGAAACATATCTTTAGGATCAAAGTAAAGCAGTCAGCAGCAACTAGTAGAGCAGGAGATCCTGATTTTGCAGTTTTAAATAAGTCACAAGATGTGCGCCATGATGCTGACCGAGGTGGTAGTAGTTCGATGTCTGTAGATGCACCACAGAGAAATATTATGGATAGTGTGAGCATTAGTAATCAGAATGTGGAGGATGTTAACTCTTGCCACGATGTTGGATCTCGAGTAACTGCAAGCATTGGTAGCGCCAAAGTTGCTGCTGACGCCGACGACATTGGGAAAGAACTACAGTGCACTGCTGACTCAAGTAAAGTGACTTTACTGGACCAACTGGCTGATCAGGCTACCAGCAATGTACAGGAGAGTGCTGCTGAAGCGTGTGTGCTTAAATATGGCACAGCACAAAGTTCCTTCTCCGGACATGAGTTGGATAAGGGATCACCAGTTGCAAATAAACCTCAAGATGACCGCAAGGATAAGAAAAAGGAAAAGAAGCGCAAGCGAGATGAACACAAGGCCAAACATAATGATCCAAAATATATAGAGAAAAAGCGATTGAAGAAGGAGAAGAAGCGCAAGGAGAAGGAACTATCAAAGCTCTTACAAGAAGGAACTAAGGGACCATCTGCAGCTGATATGCTAGAAAGGACAAATAACCTCGATATCGTATTGCCATCAAGTAAAAGTTTGCCCACTGCAACGAGTATACAGGAGTTGGAGAAAAAACAAAGCGACATGCAGAAGGCGTTACTAGAGGTTCCCGAGAGAGAACCAAAGGCACCATCTCATGCCAATAAAAAAGATGACTCCGGAACTAGGAGTTCTAGCCTGCAACCGATACCTGGTGGAACTAGCTCAGTAAATTTAGTGGAGAAGAGAGTGGATACCAGTGTACCTCCAAGTAAACCTACAAACAAAGTTAGAATCAAGATAAAGAAGATGTTGTAGAATTCATGTTACATAGGTTGATTGTTGTAGCTCCTTTTCTCAGGAAGTTGTATGAATGAATTAGTAGTTGTACCAGTGTTAGACTAGAAGAGGGGACATTGTAAGCGGTCCTATTCATGTCATTGTTCCAATGCAATGACTTAGCCTTTACTGCCTTTCGATAACGTTGGGATATACGGCGGTGCCTATTTGTAGTTGGTGTAATAGACCAGATTGTGCTCGACGACGTACTAATTTGCATTGTATCTAGTTTCTTGTTGGTATCATTATCTTGCCCATTCGGAGAAATGTAAGTCTAGAAGTTCGATTTGGCTGGAAAGTTTCGAACTGAAACCCTTGTTTGTTTTAATCCGTTAGGTTGTTTTTTTTTTCAATAGTTAAACCATTGCATAAATGTAGTAGATGTTTTGGCTAAATAAGCCATTACAATCAATTTTCAAAACGGATACATTGATCATTGACTTATAATAATCTATAACAATATTATCTGGCACTACTTCCAAAGAATATTGCAACACTTCTTGGTATCATTGCTAAGTAGAAGGCCGAATTTTTTGTCCTCTTGGAAGATGTGAAAGAACCTGTACCAAACTTGCGTAATAAAGCCGTCGGTGACAATGAAAATGTTGTGATTATTAATGCTTTTAGCGATGAAAATGGATGAAAGTATTCCCACCAAATTGTTTATTGACTGTTATTACTTGTTTTTTTATTTTTCAAAGAGGCATTAATTGTCGGCTTATTTTCAATTTGAACCCTAAACTATGACAAAAGTTTCATTTTGGACCCTGATACTATACTAAGACTCAAGTTGCACCCAATACTTCGATTTATCTCATTTCGCACCCTAAAACGCCAGTTTCAAATTGAATTTCCTTTTGAAAGAAGGGCAAACTCGGAATATCACATACATTAAATCTTTGGGGTCCTTTTTACAAATAATTAAACTTGTAAATTGAAAATCAACCCCACACTTTATCTTCTTCATCAAACATGACCCTTCCCCCACCCCACCCTTCATCTTCTTCATCAACCTAACAAAAAATGGCCCTTCATCTTCCTCACCATACATACAATGCATCAACTCATCAACTCTTCAAAAGCTTAGCCTAAATTATCAAACCAATTTTCAATTGCATAAACATTTCTCATAAATTAATCAAACCAACAATAAAGTACCAATCGTTTTTATACAAACTAACAATAAAAAAGAAGAAAGGTTAGTCACGAGTTTGCAGGGGGGCTAGTCACGATTTTCAGGGGGGTGGATTTTTGGTCGCGATTTTCAGGGAGGGGGGAATGGTTGGTGGTTGAATTGTGGTGGTGTTGAGTGTGGGTACTGAAGGTAAGGGAAGAAGAAGAAGAAGAAGAAGAAGAAGAAGAAGAAGAAGAAGAAGAAGAAGCTAATATTGCGTTTTACTGTGCAAAATGAAACAAACCGTAATATAGGGTGCAACTTGAGTCTTAAGATAATATTATGGTCCAAAATGAAACTATTGTCATAGTTCAGGGTCCAAAACGAAAATAAGCCTTAATTGTCAAAACAGAACTTTGTATACCCATTTGACTTGCTTTTTTGATAGTAGGTTTGGTCTACAAACTTTTGCACCGCATTGAAACAAAAAAGATTTGAAGTGCCTAAAGGACGAAGAAACAAAGCATGTATGTAACCAATCTTTCTCGAAATTGAAAAAGAGTCGGAAGAAATTATTCGAACCGAGAGATACATGAATCGGGATCACCCAGATCACTAGCAAGAGCCTTTTCCACTAGGTTGTTCGATTAGCTCTCGTTGGATGGTTGGATGTTCTTTTTAACTTGATGTAAAAACTAAGATTTTAGTTCATCAGACTATGTAAGGAACATCATTCGGATGGATGCATAACAAGATTGTATTCGATGCATTACATATTCAAGAAAAAGAGAAATTTGAAAGAATAACCAGGTCAACCAAGTATTGAATAAAATAACACTCAATCATTTTTCTTTGCTAAATAACTCATACATTAAAATTGTGAAATTATGCTCCCCTTGCTTGTTCTTCCTTCCCCCATACCCTTGTGCCGCTTGCACAACCCCCCTACCCCTGCCCCGCCTGCATTGCTCACTCCCCTGATCTGCCACAACCCCTAGCCTTACATGCACAACCCCCCTCACCCCCGTCTGAACAGTCCCCACATTCCCTTTCAAACAACCCTTTTCCCCATCTATATTTTCAACTTCAAAATGGGGATCGGATTTTGAATGGGGTGGGGGGATAGTCGTAGGTGGTGGTGGCAGAGAGGGTAAGGGGTGGTTGGTGGTGGTAATTTTGTGAAAAAACCATTTTACCAAAAATGGTATAATGGATGCATCTATTTAGTTACTAAATTGTACGGATTGTATAGAAATAATGAATTACCTTCAATTCAGTGATGAAGAATCTGTTAATTTAATTAGAAAATGAGAAAAAATGACGTATATAAAAAAGCTTGAGAATGCAAGTGGGAAGAGTAGTTGAATCCATTACCCCATTTCAAGGAATGGTTGATTAGTGCCATTTTTGGCAAAATGGCTTTAGACCCCGTGTGGGGTAATAGCGGTGGGTTGGGGGTGGAGGTGGGAATGGAAGAGCATTCACACTAGATGCCTTATAAATTTTTTCTAAAATCAACTCATTTTATCAAATTTAGGAGCTACTTTTAGATTTTACACAAAAACAGATTCTCTATTTATACTCCTTAAATCAACTTTTTTTTTATAGATATTTTAGATCTAAGGGGAAGATAAAGCCAAATCATTTAAATATTGAAGATAAACTCAAATTATTTCAATATACAGAAGAAAATAACAAAATTTGAAATAAATTAATAATTAATATTTTATTTGAAAAGGAAGACAAAAAATAATAAAATTTGAGTAAAAAAATTAAGCTATAACTTTATTATTATGGAAAAACTTCCTAAATACTAAAATATGAAAATAAAACAACATGTAATTAATAGAACTTTATTTGTAAAAGAATTAAAAAATAATCATTTTCATTCTAAAGGTTGCAATGGAAATACCTTTAATTAAATACAATAAATAATTGAACTTATTAAAGTAATAGATAAGATGTTCTGGTATACTCAAAATACTCAAAGAAACTTGAGTAATTAAATATTAAGATAAGTAATTGATCTTACTAGTATTTTGTGCACAGTCCAGCCTATGTGAACTCGTTTTCCTTATATAATTAATTTTTAGCATAACTATATGTAGTATATAAGAATTAAAAAAAAGATTATAAATAAATTTTGAAAAAACATAGATATATACATGATTTATTATATACAAATAAATGCCAAGAAGAAAATACAGTAGTTTTATGCTATTATGCTCCATCCTTGAAAAGAAGGATGCAAATTTAGTAAAAGGAATTGTGGCAACTCGCAACCAACTATATAAACTGAGTGACGTGATTATTTGATGTTTGAAGACAACTGCTAATAGAATAGAACGTGGGGTTTTATAGTGAGATATGGGGCTTCATCATTTTGTAACTTCTAATTACCACCTTCATCAATTATATATAGAGTAGATGTTCAAAAACAATAAATATCAATATATTTTAGGCCGAAAGTTCTTGTACCTCTAAATGTTAAATCTCAAAAATAGTAATTATTGGGGTTTGAATCTCGCAAGGTTCCACATAATATACTACATAGTCGATTCCAATCTCCACATAATCCCAACCAACTATACTACATAATAGAGTTAATCGAATAGCCTAGTGGAAAAGGGTCTGGCTAGTGACTATAAGGTCGTGGGGTCGACACTCATCTCATCGCTAATTATAAAAAAACTATACTGCATAATAATAATAAGGCTTATTTTTATTTTGGACCCTAAATTATTACGTAAGTTTCAAATTGGACCCTGATACTATCATAAGCCTCAAATTGCCCCATATATTACGTTTTGCCTTATTTTGCCCCCTCAAATGCCAATTTTATATTGAATTTTGTTTTAAAAGAATGGCAAATTCGGATTATCACATATATCAAACTTTTGGGCGTTTTTACAAATAACTAATGATAGTATAATGGTCCAATTTGAAACTTGCGTGATAGTTCAGGGTCCCAAATGAAAATAAGCCTGAGATTTATTTTTAATTTAATAAGTTTTGTTATTTATGAATTGTGCCCAAAAGTTTAATATATATGCTATTTCGATTTTGCCCTTATTTTAAAAGGAAATTACATCATATTTGGCGTTTTAGGGGGTAAAATGAGACAAACCATAGTATAGGGTCCAATATGAGGCTTAGGATAGTATTAGGGTCCCATTTAAATTTTTTATCATAATTCAGGGTCCAAAATGAAAATAAGCCTAATTATAATTACCTAGTACTAACTTGATCACCGGAAAGTCTGAATTCTCTTCAATGCACCCTTTTCCACCTAGGATAATTCTCACAACCAAATTCACATATATTATCCTTAAGCGCACATTCATCAATTGTTATAATGACGAAAGAGAATTAACAATCGGATGCGAATCTTAGACAAAGAATCACGTAAAGTGCACGAAAGAAAAGAACACCAAGAATTAACGTGGTATCCCTAACAATATGTTAGGACTAATCAAAGGCTCTAAGCCACAAATAATTCACTATAATGGGAAAAACATGTTACAGAGTTGATCAATCAGATCTCAGATTAATAGAATAGCCTACACTATTCCTAAAATAGGATTATAAGATTCACTATTCAAGAACTCCTAACCTATGTATTTAGCATTCTGTCTCTATGGCTTCTAGACCTCAAAGAATAGAAAACAGAAAAACTATTATCTGAGTCTTCTTTTTGGTTCATACAAACAGTGTATGATCAGTCTCCTATTTATAGGTAATCAGGAAATCCTAACTAAACTAGGAGAGAAGGCCCAAGGCCCATCAAACAAACGCCACAGCCCACGCGTCTTCAGATCCGATCGAGACTTGGAAAGTTCCGACCAAGTCCCGATGAAACACAGATTCAAGGCATAGTCCAACATCAATATCTACATAAACAAAATATAATATCAATCAACCCATATATATAAGAATCTATCAAATATATAATTTAATCTATGACTACAGATGATAAGTAATGTAACCAAAACTTATTAAACAATTACCTTTGCATCCTGAATCAAGATAAGGATTGCCTTGATAACCTTTTTTGCAGGCCAACGATAACTTCCTATACGAGTATCCGATTCGACACAAGAACTATTCTGTTTTCATGCATGATCATCCAATTTTGTAGCTATATTGCCACTTATGACAGCAAAGATATATAAGCTCCGGCTCCATTAGGTCATCACACCAAATGCTTAAAACATGCATAAGCTATGCGAAAAAGAGGCTCACATGTATAAGAGATATGGACGTTGACTCTTTAGATTCGTCTCATAACAATAAGAACTCCAAAGACTTTTCTCAATAACTTACGTCCCTCAGCAGAACAACAAAGAGGAAGAAAAGAAGAGAGAAAAGGAAGAAAGGAGAAAAAAGAGAAACTTAGAAGAAAACCGCGGGTTTGAGCTATTTAACCCTATTTTTTGTGAATCACCGTTCAAAATTTTTTAAAAAAAAAAAATTAAAAAACGGATTTTACCGATAGCGCCGCTGCTGTGACCGCGACGCTATGGCAAATAGAGCCGCTATCCGGAATCCACCGCTACGCGATGCGAAATACCGCGAAGGGACCGCAACGCTCCGTTATTCTGCACTAGCGCCGCTATTGATAACTATGCAATCTCAAACATCATTGACTTCCCATAAGAGAAACAACAAAAATAGAATTACATTTATTGCATCTCTCCTTTTTAGCCACATTTCTTTACTTTATTCCACATCATTTCCCACCCACATAGTTTTCTATTCACTTCTTCACTCAACATCTTCCAATTCCCTTCCATACTTTACACATATCCTACTTTACTTTACATGTCCTCACCTCATCAAACCAACACTACACCCAGGGGCGGATCCTGGATTTTTATGTGGGGTATTCATTTAATCATTTAAAGATAAAATTTATAGTTAATGATAATATATAAAATTGTTCAACAATTTATCGAAGATTATGAATATTACATTAATAAAATTAAAAGGCAATTGAAACTAATTCAACTTTATTGTCATTTTTTTCACTTTCATTGCTTGAAATCCGTTGATAATATCTCGATCACCAATTAAGTTAACTAGTTGTTTAGGCACAGTCCAACATGTGCGAATTTTTCTTATTTCACATAAATTATTGAGTTATTTGGGCACAGTTTAACCTGTGCGAATTACTTTATTATGAAAAAAGATCATTAATGTACAATAGTAAACAATATTGAATCTCACAAATTATAAAATATTTTAAAGAATTTTGAAGGTTAATATTAGGTTGACTGAATATGGTAGTTCTTTTTTAGTTGTAGGAATTGAAATGTTAATTAGTGGGTATCTTTAAAAAAAAAAAATTACTAATTAAAAAACGAGAGATTGTCATGTGGCTTTTTAGGGACTTAGACATTATATATAGTTAGATTATACTATATATCTAATAAAACAACTAAGACGTTAATATTAGAACATTAGAATCCTAAACTAATTTTTCTACCTTATACGGCTTATTAAATGACCAAGTAACAAAATATAATTATATAATAATACATGAAAAATAATTAATATGATAATTATTCCTGGACATTGCTTTGAGTTATTGAAAGTTAAGTTGTGTACGTATTGCTGCATCTGGTTACTAATTTGGTAGTAGATTGTATCTTGTATGGATTAGGAATTAATGTGACTAGTAAGTTCTATGGATTAGGAATCTTGTAGCCTACATATAGATTGTGATGCTGATATTCGCCCAGAATTAAATGGTGAAATTGAGAATGGAATGGAAAAAACGCTGAGAATGAAAAAAGAGTGGTAGCCGCATGAATTCAGCCTGTGACCTTCTTTGTACTAATTCAAACTATTATCACTGGAACACTTCTTATTTTTTTAGAGGATATTTATATCGCTCAGTTACAAAAAGGAAAAAGTTTTGATTGGGTATTCATGTGAATACCCTCCTTACATGCTGGATCCACCCATGACTACACATCTTACGTTGTCAACTCAACTTCCAACATCAAAACCATCTTATTCACCAAGAATACATAATTTCAAATACTATCTTTCTATACATCATCTTTCATTAAATCAATAAACAACAAAGTTCAACTAATTTCAACCCGTTTTAATATTCTCAAACCATCACTTTCATCCAAATTTCAAACCCTTCCGTACCATAAGTACCAGCTCAGAATTGAACCTACACACTTTACTAAGCATGGATAGATGCAATTGGGTCACCCCATGGATAACCAAAAAGGCTTATGCACAGATCCATTTATGACATTTTGAGTCTGCGAATATTCAAAACGAGGCTATTTGTTCAAACACAAAAAAGTTCAATTTTGTAATAACTTTATTTTGCAAATAATTAAATATTCAATTTTTTTAGCATAGTTTGGAGTAAAAATCATTCATAATATTGTTGTTCCTTACAAGAAAATGTATTTGGAACTATAAGATTAAGATTAAGTAATGATTATTGATAGTTATTATCAACATATATTCTTTTTGTTTAAAATTATAAGCCAAATAATTTTAGACAATATAAAAGGAAATAAAGTTATATAAAAAGGAAATTAACAAATATTTTTATTAAATATTGGTACATGTAGATTGAAAATGTACTATGGAGTATTAATTTTTTTTTTTTTTGGTAATTAGCGATATAATATTAAACGGCCCAAAAAACGGGCAAAGATTGGGTACAAACAAACATCAGGACCGAAAGCCCAAGACTCAACTACAAATTACCCAATACAAACTACATGGACCCCTTCTGAAACTTAGGCCCGAGCTCATCAACAGACAAAGAGCCCAGCCCAATTGACAATAAAAACCCTTGGGGAACCAGAAGGAACTATAAATAAACCAAGTCTTCAATAAATGCCCTATTTCTCAATCTGCCTCCTAATCTGAAAGGCTCCTTCCTTATGAGAAAAACTCTTCACCTACCCAGGTGAACCGACACACTCTTCAAAACACCAAACTCCCCATCTTCCCAAGCCTCCCCGAGATGACTTGTTAATTCCTCTCCGTCCTCTTCTGCATTAAATTTGATTGAGACATTTGGTGATTAAGATGATAGTCATAACACATATCATGTGCAACATGCATGCGCAACTTGTGCAACATGTCTGCACATTTTATGAAACATGTGTGAATATCATGTGCAACGCGCTTAATAATGAAAATTTTGAGGCCTTGTGCGGTTGCACCATCCTATAAAGCGATTGGGCCGGGTCTTCTTATGCAACAAAACTTCACTTGCCAAATGCTTAATTGGATATTTCATTGATGGCAACACCTTCACTGAACTCACCCTCCAAAGGTACACAAATAGATATTGGCATCTACATGGGAGGGTTTTGGTTATGAAAATTGATAGACTCTTTCTTTTTCATTTTGAGAACTCAAATGACATAGATACTGTTATGAGTCATACTCCCTTGAACGTTAATGGTGCTTTACTTGTGATGGCTTTCTGTATGCTCAACACATGCTTCCAAACGTTTACAATCATGCATGTTGACTTCTGGGTACAAAAGCACCTCAATCCTGATGAATATTTTGACCGAGATAATCTCAATAACATCGTCTGATCTTTGGGAGATGTCCAAAGTATCCAGTTGAATGCCCCCAACGTTGCAATCGCCAATACATTAGAGCTTTTGTTCGCACCCCGGTCTATGAGCCACTTCTCGTTGGTAACTTCATTTGCACACTTTAAATTACCCCTTACTGGATAGAGTATAGGTACGAAAAAGTGTTCGTGTATGTTTTCGATGTGGTTATATAGGTCATTCCAATTTTTGTTGTGAGGTTGAAGGAGCAGTAACATATAATTAGTACAGTCCTAGGATTCTAGCTTTCTCCAATACTAATTACCACCATAATACTACTATCTATGTCCCTAGACTTGCTCATGAAAATCAACCTGGCCCCTCAAATCCATTGAACCCTTTCACTTCATCCAGCTCCCAATCCTTGATCCAGCCAAGCATAGTACCAGCACAAAGCCTAGTTATAATGCCCATGCTTATGAAAATAGGAACGAAATTGACCAAAAAATGTCAGACACATCTGTCAATTCTCAGAACCGTAATCATTCCATAAGCCTAACTCTTGTGTCTCCACAACCGCGGTTACGCAACCATGGTGATCCATACATTTCCAACTTTATCTTGATTAATGATAGTTTGACTGGTTCAACTCCCACATATGAATCTCATTACAATTTTACTGTGAGCCCTATAACCCCTTTGGACTTCAATCACACTACCTTTAGCCATAGTATGATATCAGCCTCCTCCTCTTCTAATCCCCATCATTACATCCGACATCTCCCCAACATGCAGTGCATCTTCTTCTGAAAGTGCTACAGTTACTTTAACTCCAACTGAGTTAGTTGAATGGCTTGGAGAAGGTAGTGCACATTGGTAGCTGAAATGATTTTCTTATCCAACACCCATAACAGGCCTTTTCTAAAGGTAGTTGACTTTCACTTAGACCAAGCATTGAATGAGTTTTTAGATGTGCAGACAGTTGCACACTCTTCTTTTCCCTAACCTCACTTATGTAATTCAAACTAATCTACACCATGACTTGAACAACCTCCAAATGCAAATCAGTAGAGTAAATAATCAATCACTTATGGCAATTGATGACCTGTTGCACCTAGCCGGATCCCCCCTTCATATTCCAAGACTTTGAATTTTGGAACTCACTCACAGGACTTGACTTAAAGCTAAAACACTAATACTATAACATCTCTTCTCCACCCGACCTCATAAATATCTCTCATGAACTAGCTGCTATCACAATTTTTACATCTGATCAACACCTTTACACTCTCAATCTACATAACAACTTCATAAATGATCAGTTAGCTCAATTTATGACTCTCTTTAGTAAACCATTAGCAACAACTGCCTTGGTCAATGTCCAAACACACCATACCTTAGTTGAGATTCAAGCAAATTGTGGCATCAGATAGACCTATTCAGTTCCAATGCCCAACAGATACTAACATGTATCAAATACTTACCTAGCCACTAAGGGAGACACACCAAGAAGGTCAAAAGGAGAAATAGTTGAGCAACAAAGTTTACTGTCAGACACCAAAAAGGAAGTAATCTGATTCCACACCTACTCTAAGGCAACAAAAAGGTGATCTGCCTCCCGAACGTGCAAAAGTCAAGTCCTTCCAAAAGACACAACCAATACCTAAACCAGATCTTTTCTAAACTACTACATTGAATCAACACAAGCTTGACATGGAAAGCTTTTCTGCAAGTACATATTGCTGCCACCACAAGTATTTATGTTCAACCAACTTTTGAAACGCTCTTCCACAGGCAGAACATTAGTGCATTACTAAGACCTAACTTTGCGCCTTAATAGACATTTTCATAAGTCTTACAACATAGTAATGTTGTTGCCGGTTCGGTTCGGTCCTGTTTTCACCCAATTCGGGACCGGACCGGTTCTAGTTTCGGTCCATCTCGAACAGGTCCGAAATTATTTTGGGGTAGCATTTTTTAACCGGATCGAAACCGGTACGGTTAATCCATAACCGGTCCAATCCGATTAGATCCGAAATTATATCCAAGATCCGAAATTGTATCCAACATCCAAAATTGGATCCAAAATCACATATTATATCTGAAATAGAAATGTATCCAAAATTAAGTTCTAGTATAACTTTTAATTTTCAAGAAAAAATATATTGTTCATGAAATTCAATAATTTTATTTTACCATAAAAAAACTAAAATCTACAACAATGATTTGATTTTATTTTTTAAATCAATAAATAAAATCAGCAACAAAATAGACCACAATTAATTAATCTTTATTTGTAAATCAAGAAATAAAATAAACCATAATTATTTTGACCATTAATTTATTGTTACTGTAAATATAAAATAAGATTAAAAGGGTAAAGAGTAATTCATAAGGAATAGAAGCTGGAGGGAGAACGATGGAGACGTAAGGTGGCCAGTCGTAGGCGCATAGCGTAGGAAGTGTTACTGCTTATAGATATTGGAGGGGGGAGGGGTCGTATTAGCTCTGTAACTCTCAGTCCAGATCTCAATTCTCAACTTTGATGTTTGATGTATGTTCAATCAAAAAAGGAGGGGGGGGGGGGGTTGGCTTATTAATTATATATTCATATGGGCCTATGGGGCATGGGCCAATCATACAAACCGGATTTCTAACAGGTTCCGTTCGGATTCCTGATGGCAACTCAAAACCGGACAGGATCTGACATAGTAATGGATGAGTTTTCGGATTGGATAAACCGGTCCAATTTTTTGGTCCGGTTTCCAGTTTATCCGATTCATTAAATGCACTACAGAATAGTATATGTTCAAGTCATGCTCATACTGTCTAGTTTTTACTTAGACTATGTTTTCTATATCCGTAGTACTCATCTATGTTCATGTAATATTTCCTTTGATTATCAATATATTGTAATTACGAAAAGAAAAAAAAAAAAAATCTAAAGTCTAAACCATTCTAAAAGGATAAGGTGCAGAATGTTTTTAGTACGAGTATTTTAAAACACAAATGAATTAAATAAATGAAAAATACAATAACTTTATCGAGTTTTGGCGTAAAAAGCCGTGCGACTATTTATTTCCCGCCAAACACCACCACCATAAACATATACTCTCCAGTCTCCTCTCCCCACACACCAAACTCAAAATCTTTAAAACAATTTTAAATTTATACGAAAATTCCAAATATGGAAGAAAATAACGAAGAATACAATAAGCTTCCAGAGCTCAAAATGGGTACATATACTCCAAAATATAATATATCTTACAATAATTTTAGTTATTTTTTTATATAGATTTTTTTAGTGTTTAATTGTTTAGGTTGTCCATGGATTTTTTTAGTTATTTTGTTTATGTTTATTCGTGGTTTAATAATTGTTTAGTTAATTTAGGTGTGTGTTGTACTTGTAGTTGATTTTTTGAGTTTTAGTTTTTAGTAAATGTTTAGTTGTTTCTAGTGTTTTTAGTTGATTTTGTGAAATATTGTTTTTGATAAATGTTTAATTGATTGAAGCGTTTATGGCTGATAGTTGAATATTTTGTTTTTTAGGGTTTAAGGATTATTTATGTGGTTCAAATGTTTTTTTATGATTTTGTGGTTTTTTTAGGGTTTAATAAATGTTTAGTCGATTGAGGTGTTTTTTACTGATTTTGTGAATTTTTGCAGATGCTAAACAAGCTCAAGGGTTTCTCTCATTCTTCAAAAAGTTACCCTCAGTATGCTAATGCGTCCATTTCATTTTTGTTGCTTATTTATTTATTTTTCTAAAATTTCACGATTTGTTTATTTGTGCAAAGAAATGTGAGTGCTCAACGCTGTAATTGTTTTCTTGCAGGACCTTAGGGCTATACGCTTCTTCGATCGACGGGTATGCATTGCTTTGCTCATTACTTGGTGTCTATTTCATTGTGTATAAGAGTCATGGTCTGTTTTTTTAATTTTTTATTAAAAGAATTGTCTACTTTTGATGGTTGACTTGTTATTTCTACAACTCAATAATTTTTAATATCTTGTAATATTTTGTGATAACATATAAAATGATAGTATTTCAGATACATAATAATTTTTATTCAAAATTGAAGTTATTTGTCAATTATGGCAAAAAAGTTTGTTACTTTTGACAATTGAAAGTCAATCTAGACTGTATTTTTGGAATGGAGGTGCAATTTTGTATTCCATTTGCCAGGTCTCATAGCATTATAAATTTCAATTTCTCCTTTTTCATTTCAATTTGTATTTGTGTCGTAGTTGAATGTTGTGGTACATTGTCTGAATTTTTGTACTCCATGTCTTGGTGTCACTTCAATGTGCATTAGTGTCGTAGTGAAGTGTTTTTGTACATTGACTATTTTTTTTTCATCCGAAAATGCTCACAGTTTGAGTGGTAGAAGTCAAGTGTGTGTACATTCATGATTATTATGTTTGGTCTACGTTATGTTTGAGAAGTCAAATCAAAACTTCTACATGGAATGTTAGATGAGAAAGAACTAATAGCAGCTTCAAATATAAGTATAATTCATGCTTAAGTATCTCAGCAATTGTATATTTTATTACCGTATGATAATTGATAGATTTCTCTTACTTTTTTGGAGATACCAAAAATTAGTTAAGCTATGTCTCCATTTTAGTAAGTGGTTTAGTTTAATCTATGTTTGAGAAATAGCAATGGGCTTTTGAACATAAAATACTGATTGCTTTCAAGTTTTTTCTATCGTGTAAAGTGCCAATTATAGTAGATCAAACTGGTGATTGAAGAATGAATGTGGTACTGACTGATTGGGATTTCACATCTTGGTTATTTCTATGACTTCTCTTGTTTTACATTTTTATTGAACAGATTTATGAGTTGTATTCTACCATCAGTATAATTAGTTTCTCATGTGCTTCTATACCAAAATTGTTTCCCTTGAATGGTATTTTCATTTATTTGGTAACTTCGAGGCAATCCAGGATTATTACACTGCTCATGGAGAAAATGCAACTTTCATCGCGAAGGCATATTATCATACTACAACTGCTTTGAGACAACTAGGCAGTGGATCTGGTGCTATTTCTAGTGTCAGCGTCAGTAAAAACATGTTTGAGGCCATAGCTCGTGACCTCCTTTTGGAGAGAACAGATCATACTATTGAACTTTATGAGGGCAGCGGCTCCAATTGGAAATTAGTAAAAAGCGGAACGCCTGGAAATCTTGGTAGTTTTGAGGAAATTTTGTTTGCCAACAATGATATGCAAGATTCTCCTGTGATTATTGCTATAGTTTTGAACTTCCGCGAAAATGGTTGCATGGTTGGCTTAGGATACATTGATCTTACTAGAAGAGTCCTTGGGATGTCAGAGTTTCTTGATGATAATCATTTCACTAATGTTGAATCTGCTTTAGTAGCCCTTGGCTGCAAGGAATGTCTGTTACCAGAGGAGAGTCTGAATTCTAGTGAATGCCGACCTCTGCAAGATGCTTTGTCAAGATGTGGAGTGATGGTGACTCAGAGGAAGAAGAGTGAGTTTAAAGGAAGAGACTTAATACAAGATCTTGGCAGACTTGTCAAAGGTTCTCTTGAACCTGTTCGGGATCTAGTCTCTGGATTTGAAGTTGCATCTTTGGCTTTGGCTTCCATTCTGTCTTATGCAGAATTGCTTGCAGAGGACAGCAATTATGGAAGCTATACAATATGCCGTTACGACCTTGACAAATATATGAGATTGGATTCTGCTGCTATGAGGGCACTCAATGTCATGGAAAGCAAAACTGATGCCAATAAGAACTTTAGCTTGTTTGGTCTCATGAACAGAACTTGTACTGCAGGAATGGGCAAAAGGTTGTTACACATGTGGCTTAAGCAACCTTTATTTGATGTCGATGAAATAAATTTGAGGCTGGACTTGGTGCAAACATTTGTGGAAGATACATCACTTCGTCAAGACCTGAGGCAGCATTTGAAAAGAATTTCAGATATTGAGCGATTGATGCGCAACCTTCAGAAAAAGCGGGCAAGCTTGGTCCATGTTGTAAAGCTTTATCAGGTAATTGTTCTTAAGTACATGACTCTTTCAGTATAGCAATTACTGTGTGTACTTGTCTCTTGAACCATCTTACAATCTATATCTATTACTTAATTATTATATTATTTCCCACTTAAACTGTTGACTTCTCCTTGAACCATCTTAATATGGATGTCTTATTTACACACAAGCTCAACATAAATAAATAAACTTTGCAGACATTCAGGTTTTATAGTGGTGTCTTATTTGGGCCCACATTAAAGATGTCAACTTTTTTATATTTCTTCAATAAATTAAGCGAAGTGGATATTGACTTGTAGATACAGAAAATTTATGAAGAATGTTGTTTTAGAAATTAATGCTATAAATTTCTTCAATTTGATACTAGTGCCACTCATTTAATATGGTTTCGGTTAACCATCTCTCTCAGTCTACCCTTCTCAAAAAAAGAGAAGAACAAAAATGAACTGTTTAGTGTGCATCAGTTTCAGACTTGTCTTCTACCCTTCAAGGATTTATATGCAAATTTCCAAGATCACCCCTTCCCCCTTTTGTTTTCTGTGACATTAACTTCTTAATTCTTTTTGTTATCATTTTTAGTGCAACTATGCGAACAATTAATAATGTTCATGAATTGTGATTTCTTTGCTGCAGTCCTGTATCCGGCTTCCATACATTAAAACTGCCTTAGAACGATATGATGGGTTGTTTGCACCACTAATCAAAAAGAGATACTTGGATCCCCTTGATGAATGGACGGATGATAATCACCTTACCAAGTTCATTGCCCTTGTTGAAGTTTCTGTTGATCTTGATCAACTAGAAAATGGAGAATATATAATTTCATCTGGTTATGATCCCAAATTAGCTGAATTAAAGGATGAGCAAGAATTGCTTGATCAGCAGATACATGATTTGCATAACCAAACTGCTAATGATCTTGATCTTGCTGTTGACAAAACACTAAAGTTAGATAAAGGGACACAGTTTGGGCATGTCTTCAGAATTACAAAAAAGGAGGAGCCTAAAGTAAGGAAGAAGCTTAATTCTCATTACATTATTATAGAAACTCGGAAGGATGGAGTGAAATTTACAAGCTCAAAACTCAGGAACTTGGGGCACCAGTATCAAAAAGTTCTTGAGGAGTACAAAAGTTGCCAAAAAGGATTGGTAGCTACAGTAATACAAACTGTCGCATCATTTTCGGAGGTAATTGAGTGACAGGCTGCACACTTGCTTTTGGTGTAGTACTTCCTCCTCTGTCCTGGTGTATTGGGACAGTTTGACTATTTGTCATTTTAAAGAAATAAGTTGCCTCTTCTTGTTTGTTCTGTTTTAATCTTAAATAATGTGTCCCAATGCTCTTGCCTTGTAATGAATAATAACACTGTTAGTTAAGGGTAGAATGGAACGTAATATTTTTTCTGAAATTAGACAGGTGAAGTTAGACATCTTAAAAGATTATCAATTCTTGTTAATTTGGATTGAGGTGATATTGTTTGGAAATTCTACTCTTCCAAGTTTGCTTTCAATTTTATAGTCATACTGATAAAGTTTCACTCTCGCAGGTATTTGAAAATGTTGCAGGTATTCTTTCTGAGTTGGATGTTTTACTTAGTTTTGCAGATTTGGCTGCGAGTTGCCCCACTCCTTACTCAAGGCCAACTATAACATCACCGGTTAGCTTTTTCTCGATTCTTCTGTTTGACTTTTGCATTAATCCCTCCTGTTTTAATGAAGTTATCGTACTCGCTTGACAGGATGAGGGAGATATCATATTAGAAGGTAGTAGGCATCCATGTGTGGAAGCTCAGGACTGGGTGAACTTCATTCCTAATGATTGCAAACTAGTGAGTTTGACACCGAGTGTCTTCTGATATCCATCTCCTTTTCCGCAATCAAATTACTCAGATTTTGTTTCTTGAGAATTTTAGGTGAGGGATAAGAGCTGGTTTCAGGTTATTACTGGGCCCAATATGGGTGGAAAATCAACATTCATTCGGCAGGTATGATATTGAAATGTTCCCCATTTATCTTTTGCTATGCTAAGTCATCCAAGTCAATCTAATTTAAGTGTGATGTACCTTGTCATGCATGAGAAGGTATCTCCAGATTCGACAATCCCAGGCTGGTGGAATTTCGGCTCTAATGGAATGAGATTTAAATGAGAACCATAATTTTGGCATATCTGCCTATCACCCCCGCCTTCCCTTAAAGCATTTACATCTTAATCTGGTATAAAGGAATGTCTAAGCGTAGGGGTAGGTAAACGAGTACCCCCACTCCCCTAAAGTGGTCATGTTGATAAGTGATAACTGACAAATTTGACCCTGAATGTTTATTTTACCAATCCGCTGAAATGTGTTGCATTACATTACAAAACTCTCTTGCGTTCACTTCTCTAAGAAATTTTAACCTTATAATCGGAGTAATATTTGATTATTCTAAACTAACCTGATCGCTAATTTGAAAGAAAAAAAAAATCTGTAAATTAGACAAAACTTATTAATTGAAATTAGACAATAAAACTCTAAAAAGGGCTTTTAATTTGAAATTAGACAATAAAACTTCAACTCTGAAATATAACATTGACGCAAGCAAATTACGATATTTTGTAAATCTATTTATAAAGACTGTTCCAAATAGGTTGAGATTGATTGAATATGGTCAAAAGTATCCATGAGTTTCTGCTCTTTTTTTTTAAAACCAATGGAAGGGTTTTCTTGTCTCCTGAAAACTTTAGAGATAGTTTTTTAGACAATATCTAGGAGGAAATATGCTAAGATTTAAGTACTTCATACATTATTTTTTCCTTGAGCACAGCTGTCTTTCTCAATGATTTATCTGCTTTGTCCATGCAGGTTGGTGTGAATGTCCTGATGGCGCAAGTTGGCTCATTTGTTCCTTGTGACAGTGCTGTCGTTTCCATTCGTGATTGCATCTTTGCTCGTGTTGGAGCTGGTGATTGCCAGGTAACTTATGATGATGCTTAAAATCTTATCTACCTCTGGCCAAGGACATCACCGTCCCACCAGTGTTATAATCTTTGCTCCATTTCAGATCATTATGTATTTAGATCCTACAGGTTTTGTTGCTTGATAACCAGTTTCCTTAAAAATTATGTTCCTAACCACTTCTTTTTCTTCCTCTTTTGAAAAGGAAAAAAATTGTGTACTTTTTGGGCAATCCTTCACTCCTTAATCTGCTTGGATAAATAATAGAAACTCATGATGCTCTGAATACAAGTGTGACATGAAGAGAAAGGCATTGAGATTCCTAGCCTGCCAATTTAGAAATACTGTTGTGCATAGGGTTGATTAGCCTGAAGTATTAACTAGTAAAGATCATAACTAATTAGATGTGTATAAGTAGTAAAATAAATTCATATTACGGATGCATAAAAGATAGTGATTTTAAGAGGATAAGGAGTTTATATGCTATGGCTATTCTGGTACAACTATTAGTTGTGTAATTGTTGACAATGGCTTACTTAAGTGCACGTTACGTATGAATACAAATTACTTTACTTATTCTATAAAAGTGCAAGATGGATCATATATGTTGTGTACACATTCATTTTTCTATTCAGTACATTCTCATGTGATCACTATAATGCACCATTGGGGCATATGAAATATCTCCCTCATACACATGCATACACATGTACAAGTGGCACTACTTTGCTTCAGATTGATACTATTTCATCAATACGTTTTTATTGCTAAACAGCTTCGTGGAGTTTCAACTTTCATGCAAGAAATGTTGGAGACTGCATCCATATTGAAGGGAGCCACCCATAAGTCTCTGATTATAATTGATGAGTTGGGCCGTGGAACATCTACTTACGATGGATTTGGTTAGTGGGACCTAGTCCTATATTGGCTAAAACCCCTCCATCTCTTTTGTTTTTGACTATTGGGAGAGTAATGCTGTTAATGATTTCCTTACCTTTATACTTCTAGTTTGAGAACCACTATCATGGGTAACCCTTCTTCACATGGGCACTCTTTTGTTGAAGAAGCATGTTGAGGCTCATGCTCCATCCGAGAAAAACTAATATACTGAAGGATATGACCAGCAGTAGATAAGTAGTCAAAATATACCGTAGGTTATCTGATACCAGTATATTTTGGAATGGGAAAGAGAAGCAAGTATTCAACTCTTACGGCTTATCTTAAATTCATTTGTTGGAAATCTCATGATTGTTTAATGAGCTTGCATTGTTGGCAATTTGATTCCTATATTCAAACATAATGCACCATCTTTTATTTTCCCTTCTTTTATGTTCACAAAGAAGAACGTCAATTGCAAGTGTTACTTGGCTCAAATAATTACATTTAACATAGAATTGCTTTGACATACATGTGCGTGTTTCTCCCCTGAAGTTTTACTTCATTAAAGGATGGTGCACTTATGTTTGATCATGTGTTCATTAGACTGTTACTTTGGTCAACTAACTCTCAGTATTAAACAGGCCTAGCTTGGGCTATATGCGAGCACATAGTTGACATCATCAAAGCACCTACTCTTTTTGCAACTCACTTTCATGAACTGACAGCATTAGCTCATGAAAATAGTGGTCAAGATTCTTCAGGCAAAGTTGGTGTAGCTAATTATCATGTTAGTGCACACATTGACTCAACATGTAGAAAGTTGACGATGCTTTACAAGGTATGCAGAATATATACTGTTTTAAGATAAACCTGTAATGACACATAGATGGATTGATCATTACTGGCTATTGTTTCTAATGACTTAAGCCGGACAAGATCCGAGTATCATTTTTTAGTATTCTTCCCATGTTTAACTGGTCAATGAGATGCCAGCTCTCGTAAAGGGGTGTTTACATTAATGTTCATGACGTTTCAATCCCATGGTTCTAAGTGAGTGTTAAAATGATTGTTTGAGTCATTATGATCTACTTAGATAATCATGGTGTTTAGATAACCTTTTTCTCATATATGTAAGTTCAATGAATAATATAATAAACACCATTAGTGAATGCTGAATCGAACTTTTTTACTAGGTTCATAATTACTGTGATCGAGAGTCCTCTAAAAGATTAACCCTAGTGAGATTAATTATGAGAAATTACTTCAGTCATTGATGGATTGTTTTTCATACACTGTTAATTATGCAGGTTGAACCTGGAGCCTGTGATCAAAGTTTCGGTATTCATGTTGCAGAATTTGCCAACTTTCCTGAATCTGTTGTCAACCTTGCTCGAGAAAAAGCTGCTGAATTGGAAGATTTCTCGCCACTTTCTATCACAAGTGGTGATGTCAAGGAGGTATACTCTTAAATTTTTTGGTATAATATTGTTATTGGAATTTTACACTACTATCAGGTAGCAAAGCAATTTCCTTGGTGCTTTCTTATACTCTTGAAGTGCAAACTTATTTCCATGGCTCAGTTATTTCATCTCCTTGGTATAGCATGACGGAATAAAAACAATTCTGCTCAAGAATATCCAAGCCAAAAGATAAAATATTTATCCTCAAGATAGTTCTAGGCACGTGTAATCACCAGAAGTGCTATTTTAAGACCTATAACTACTTGATGTTTATAGAGGATTGTCCTCGATTACAGAGCTTAGATAATTTAGTTATCAAGCATTCTCCATGTGCAGTGTCAGTTTAGTGACTTCGAATCCCTGCATCGCCTTTCAAGTCGAAACTCACTTGTCCGGACCACAGGGGTGAAACATTGGTTATGAATGTACAAATTACGCTGTATATCTAGCATAAAAGTAATGGATCTTGTTAATGGTGTAAGGTGTTATCAAAGCGCAAGAGGGAATCGGACCCTGATGATATGTCCAAAGGTGCAGCTAGAGCTCGGCAGTTTTTGAAGGATTTGTCGGAGTTGCCATTGGACGGAATGGATCAGAAGCAGGCGTTGGAAGTCGCAAAGAAGTTGAAGGATGGGTTAGAGAAGGATGCAACTCACTGCAGTTGGCTCCAACAATTCTTTTAGCCCTTCTGGTATTTTCGGACTCGTAAATGAGCTCTCTTTTGTCCAGTAATTATAGTCTGTCGAGTTCCTCAGCTTCTCTTGCTGTGATGACCTTTAGAATGTATATATAAGTTTTGGCAATACTCATTTTCCTCCCAACTTTCATTTTTGGCTGATCACAAAGTTTTTCTATAGATCAAGTCGAAAATAACATCCTCCTTATCCTAGGGGTAAGGATGGTCGAAAATAACATCCTCGTTATCCTAGGGGTAAGGATGGGTCGGGGTAAGATTGTGTACGCCCAGCCTATCCTTATCCCTATTTGTAATAGGAAGTATTTGAGGTGATATCTATCCTATATATAATCCACCAAGGGGTGAATTAGAAGTTATAAATGAAGCCCCATGATCTCCATGTTTGTAGGAATGAAGCCACATCATCACAATATATTTGTAGTGAATATAAATGAATATAATTGTATTATTTTTATGAATATTTTGTACATAACGACCCATCAATATTATCAAATAAATTTATTTTTCATTTTTTAAAAAATGGCTTTCCAAAAAATCTTTTAATGTTTACACATTAAATTATGAGTTAAATAGTTACATAAAATTGCATATTTATTCAGTGATTTTTACCATGCACATGTATTTTTGAAATTTACAAATAATATTTTACAATCATCTATTTATGTAAAAATTAATTTAAAAACATATATCATAAATATAATAAACGAATTCACACAAACGTAATTGGTTATGCAAAAAATTAATTATGTAAGAAGTATAATTTCGCACAGGCTGGACTGTGTACAAACGGCTAGTTCTCTTTTACTAAGGTAAATTGGTGAGGAATAACTTTTAAATTTTTTAGAGTTGTTGAATAATGCGGTAGTTATTGTGACAAAAGGAGAGGTAGTGGGTAAAGCATGTGAGATGTGGGGAGACAAGCCCACATGTGGCTTGATTTTATTGGTTGATTCATATTTTATTTTCTACACTTTTTTCATTAATATTTTTGGCATACACATTTTAAAATTTAATTATCTTTTCTAGATCAATATTTTTTATATTTTTAAATTTTCAAATAGAGACTAGACTTGTTTGATTTGGATACCAATTTATTTTTGTAATTTTCTATTTTTCTCTCTATTTGATCAAACCTTTTTGCTAATTTCCTCACCTCTTTGATGGAATCTCAAAATTATAAAGATCATTAAAATTTTGTATTTCATATATAGAAAGTATGATTAATAATAAAAATGATAAAATTAGAATAATATATTTACATTAAGAAGAGATAATGAACATTTAGTGAAATATCTATATTATATAATATTTAAAGGTTAAAAAAGTCACATGGCGATTCCTTGTCAAGGCCAAATTCAATTTGCTATAGCAACATCAAGATGCTTTGGTCTATTTGAATTCTCAAAGCGACATCTCTCCTTCTGTGTCAGCATATGTTGTGAAAAGTTTGTTACTTCAGTTGACTTAGAACATTTAGAGCATTCACATCAGTGTTCTCAAATGTGTTTTAGTGTAAATATTGGATGGAAATAAATAAAAAGATGAAAAGTACTACAGATTTAATTTTCTTTTTTTAGTTAATTCATATAATTATTTTATTAATTTAATCCTGCCTAAAATTTATATTTATGATACCCATATTATGCTATATTATTAATTTGATCAAGGTGTCTAATTCGATTGTTGATTTCTCTTTTTGTAAGATTTTGTTTTTTATAAAATTTATTTGACCATTTTGTGAAGATTATTAATGAATTTAATTTTTCTTTTTTATTAATCTTTTTCATTATTTTGTGTGTATATTTTATATTTCAATGATGTATAAGGTGACAAATAGGGAATTTGGTTTTGCTTCAAAAGTTAAAATGTCACCTTTAAAATGATAAAGTAGATTTAAGTAGAAGATTTTAGGAGTTTTAATAGGTAGACTGGTGTGAATGCTCTTACAATAGATTCCTCAAAACAATCGCCTAAAATTAACTCTTTATACTATTTTATCAAATTTAGGAAGTACTCCCTCTGTTTTTTTTAACCTATTGTTTGGCAACAATCTACTTTGTTAAAGACATAAAAGTATTACTCTTCTACCCCTATTTAATTGTATTGATTCCCCCATAAAGCTATTAGCTAATGTCTTGAAAGTTGAGAAATCAATAAAGCATACTACTTTATTAATGATAAAATAGGAAGTATAATGAAAAAACACATTGAAAATAGTAAACACTATCTTAAAAAAAACACAAGAATTCTAACCCAAACAATAGGTTAAAAAAAACGGAGGGAGTATGTGTTAACTTTTACACAAATTCAGATTCCATATTTATAACTTACAACACTTAATATAAAGAACAAAAGTGGTTTGGTGAATGTGTAAATATAAGGCACTTCCTATAATATTTGAGGAAAATTTTATTGATACGAAATCTAATATTTGTAATTTTTTTACTTTATATGCTTGTCCCTATTCTAAATATTTAATAGGAAGTGTTTTAGGACATCTGTTGCGAGTGCTTAGCCATCACCTCATTCTAAATATGTAACCGCATGCTTCTAAAAGAGAGTGTCAGGATATTATATCAACAGATGAATTGAGAATTCGGCCATATGCTTATGGCCGAATGGATCGTGCGTCCGGTTACTGTTCACAGCAGAATTTGCATGCCTAGTCATTTCAGCCCCATCAAGTCACTTTACTTTTTTTGTCCATTAACACTTGTCTGGTAAATTCAGAATTCATTGTGATAGAGTAGAGCATGCATGAAATAGTAAAAGTAATTTGTCCGGATGTATAAGTGTGCAAAATAATTCTAACTTCCGTTTCGAAAAGTAGTATAAAATAGTAAAACTAATATAGATGGAATATTTCAAAAAAATAGTACAATAGCATTCATGTTTGCCTATAAATAACATACGGTTTCAGTTCAGTTTATCACAGACACACGATTTCATTTAAGCTTACATACACAAAACGTCTCATACAATATCTGCCATATATAGTTATGATTCGATAAATATTAACGACTACGAGTTTACATTTGATGAAGAAAATGTAACGGAGTATAATGCAATGGCTCCAGTTCATTACGATACAGTTGGTCCTGCAACTATTGACACTGGTGAACCTGAATTTCCATACATCACCGATGAATTTGGTAATCCGGATTGCGGTTTGGGAGCAGGCAAGAACCTGGGTACCATGTTTGGGTTGTGGCAGCACGAATGAACATTACTTTGGGAGTGAGAAGTTCAAAATCACAGGGCCGGGCGGAACCAAAGGAGCTTCCGCCCTTCTCGTTTGTAGTCAAGCTTTGGAATATATGATGAACAAAAAAAATTCACACGGGAAACGAAAACCCAGAAAGCTATGTGTCTTTTTCGTATCATTGGAAAGCCGTAAGTTACTGGTGACGGTTGGTGGTGGGTCCGAGTGAATATGGGTAGACACAATCATCCATTCCCGCACTACGCTGAAGGGTCTAGGTTGGGCCAAATCAAACCTCACAAATTTGAGGCTCTGAAGGAACAGGAATTACAAATGCTACCACCGAGTGAAATGCTTGCATCAATAAAAAGGGCAGACCCAGACAATGTTACTAACCTTGCCGAGTTTACAATGTCATTATACAACGAACAAGTATTTCATTACTAAATAAAATATACAAATGAACACACTTGAAATTAAATATATAATACAGTAATATGTGCTTCAAGTTTAGGGTCGAAGGGGAACATCTTGAACGGGTGCAATTACCCATTGGAGACAATATTTTTTTCACTTCATAAAGTTATGAGTGAACAAATAACATCGATAAAGAAGGTGTCGAGATACAGTGGAACTAGGCCCCGCACAACAATCTTGCACATACAACTATTCAAAAATCTTGTTCGTAAAGTATCAAAAAAAGCTTTTAGACTAATAAGCGGGGAGCTTGAACAAATGTATGAGAAGGGCCAAGATAAGGAAACTTGTGGTTGTAACCTACAACG
Source organism: Echium plantagineum (assembly GCA_003412495.2). Lineage (NCBI taxonomy): Eukaryota > Viridiplantae > Streptophyta > Magnoliopsida > Boraginales > Boraginaceae > Echium > Echium plantagineum. The sequence continues at coordinate 29,066,690 of CM016561.1, read as the reverse complement.
AACGCATGGTCTACCTTGTGTACATATGCTTTAACAGTACATTCATTTGGGAGTTAACATTCCATTTGTAAAAATACACGAGTATTGCCAAAAGTTGGGACATAGAATTTCCAGATGAGTATAACGAAGACCATGGTGATGCAAGGAAGAGGAGCGTTATTTTAACGAAGAAAAAATTAAAAATGATCATTTTATTTAATATTTAGTTGACTACGATTATTTTTCAAAATCAGAAGCAGTTATTTTGTTAATACTTGTTGACTATGATTACTCTTCAAAATATCCTCGTGCCCCTTCACGTATGCCAAACAGAAATCAGGCTACGCCTTTTGCCCTTTCAACTGCAAATCAACTCGTGGCCACACGAAACCCATGTCTACTAAATAGAATTGAAGGGAGTGATAATCTACTATTATCAATTTGATTTTTGTTATTTGAATATGCAATCCAACAATATATTCAATGTGAAACATAAAAGATTCATCTAAATATGAAATCAAATCACTTAAGGTAGGAACATAATTGTCCTTCAAGCAAAAATTGTTCTTCATATAAGAAAACTCACTTCATGTTTATTCTTTTTTTTTTGCTTAAGCTTGATCACAACGTGTACAAGTACAACTCTTAGATGATGATGAAACCTTTAACCTTCTCATTGTCCATCTTTGTAGTTTGACATTTTCTTTCTACTAAGAACTAATTTTTAGGGGTTCAATATGAAAATTGCACAAACTTCAATCACAAAAAAGATGAAACTGCATCCCAACCGCCCCAGTGCACCCCTGCGCTGGAGAACACGAACGAGGTAAATCGTGGAACTGATCACCAACTTGAATCACTATTTACTAAAAGGAGGAAAGACTTCGATTTCATTCCATACAGAATGAGTGAAAGATTTAGGGATTTTCCCTTCAAAATTCATCAAAGGGTCAGACCTTGTGTTCAAAGTACACAAGTTACAGAAGTTAACCATTTGTTTAAACTACAGAAACATTGAGTACTCCCTGGTGTTGGAAGATAGTCGTTTGGATACGAGTTTATAGAGCATCCTCCTCTTTCCCCATTTCCACCAAACCGGGGCTCCTAAGCATGGTTTCTTCTTCGCTCGTTTCCCTGCAGTCATATATATATCAACGCTATCATATAAGAGTAAGCCAATCAAGAACCAAAAATAGTGCAATATCCAATATATCTGCATAGTATAAGTTGTGATGAAGTGAAGACCAAGAAATCTAGGATGAGATGGTACTCCGATGTGAAAAAGGAAGACATGTTAACGGGGATTCAATTTATCAAAATAGAATCTTGGGTCGTGAACACAATGATTCCATTGATGATAAAGAAAGAGAAATGTTGGTTCAGCTTTTCTAGGAAATTAAGAACTTTTCAACCAATTTAGGGTTAACTATAGATGCAATATAATGATGCATACCAGGCAAATATGCTACAATCCTCTTCCCATTGACAAATCATTTCACGACAGTTTATCCAGTAACTGTTGATCACAAACAGAACCAACGTCCAGCATATCTATTCTCATATAAATGTAAAAATATTTCAGCAGCAGAGGTTTTACTCGAAGTAAAATAACTGTCCGGGCTGCAAACGAGCCAAATCGAGCTGAACCTCTTAAGGTTCGAGTTGACGGACTATGAACCTTAGGCTTGATTCGGCTCGGTCTGGCCAAAGCCCTAAGAAATTACGTTTGGCTGGAGTTCGATTGTTTGAGCCGAACACGTTCGAACGTGTTGAGCTCGGTACAATAGAATTACTTCTTCTAATTGAGTAACTAATTAAAATCAAAACAATTTCATACAAAAATTAGGAGCTCAAATCCTAAACAATTGCATACCCACATATTGAGGGTTACAAAAATATAAGATATTGGAAGGGGATGGGGTTTAAGAAAAACGATTGCGTACGGCATAGGCCTAATTGCATACCATATTTGGTGATTTTTGAAACGGTTGAAGATCTAGAGGTTGAAAGATGTGGGGGTGGAGACAAGGGCATTACGTATAATGAGAATTAAGAAGAGCGCTTAGAGAGGGGGGGGACGGTTACGAGTAGCAGAAATGGAGATGAGATGAGATTGGGTGGGGGGTGGGGGGAGGGCTATGACTTAAGGGGTCTAATCTGATGTTCATGATCTGATCAATAGTTACTGGGCTAAGACATAACGGCCTAACAGAGGAACGGGAAGGGGTTTTATAGTGGACCAAAGGTCCCTATATCTTTATATATGAGATAAAGGTGGTCGAGCTGAGTTTTTTTGAACCGCTCGGCTCGGCTCGGCTGAATCTTGATTTTTAAGGTTCGGCTAGGTTTGTTGACCTCCGAGCCGAGCTATTTCAAACCGAATGCCCCGAACTGAATCGAGCCTTCAGGTTCATTTTCAGCCCTATTATCTATCTTATCCAATTCAGAATAACTATTGTCTATCCCAATTCAGAAAAAAATCACAAAGAGAACATAAGCTAAGCAAGGTTCCTGCTACTAAGTTGGCTGCAGCTTTGAGAGAGAATATAAAGATGACCAAGACTTACTAGTTTTCTGAGCAGCATCATGAGAATTCAATTCTGTCTGTAATTTGGAGATGTTTTCTTCTAGAGAAGGCCAAAATTGCTTTTGGATTTTTAGGACCTCCAGAGTCGTTCTCACGCCTGCAACGGAGGGCGCCACGTCATCTAAGTTGCTTCCCGGACTTTCACCAAGCAAGATCTGCGCTATGCAGCACAAATATCAGAAAGAAAGGCACATCACACACTGGAGAGTAGGAGGGGTGTTTCAATCATACTGACACATTAAGGAAAAGACATTCCCTTTGGATCTTTTGATTAGGTAGTGAGCAATGATGCCATGAAAATAGCTACGGTAACTGATACTAATTCGAATTCTTTTTCAACTCTGCATGTGACTTGACTCTGATTGATATAATTACAGTGTTTACAGTTATTGCAATGTTCCTTACAAGACAACATTCAACCAGACACTAAATATCATTCAGTTAATAAAGAACATAGGAATTATATGATGCAAGTTATGTTCAAATTGAAGTACTACGTTCCAAAGAGCAAGAAGTCGGTTTCATGTTTTTCCACCCCAATTCCTTCATTTTCATTTTCTGTTCATGAGGGTTCCCGATGGTGGGTGTGGGTATGTGTGTGTGTGTGTGGGGGGGGGGGGGGGGGTTGTATCTCAAATAATACGAGTGATGTTAGAAAGAAGAGCTAATTTTACCTTAATCACAGCAGCAGCAGATGATGATATTGAACGGAGATTATACCTGAAAAGGATATTAAGATCCACATTTGACATCAAAAGTATGAAATTTATTTCAACAGGCAGCAAGATTACGAAACCAACCCGCCCTCAAGAATTACAAGCAATTTCCCACTGGAGAATGTTCTCAACATGTGAGTCATCTGAGCATAGCCTGCGGGAGTGACCTGAAAATACAAACAAGGATTCTGAATGAGCAGGTAAAAATGGGAAAGGATCCGTGTTTAAGAGTGCACTTATGGAGGTTGATGGTTTTTGTATATGCTACATATATAGTTACACTAAAGAACTACAAGTTGATTCTAAATCCATATTTAACCGACTCAAACTTTTCTTGATGAATCTACTCATTAGCCAAAAAAACATTCCTGTGTAATAATATGTTCCTAAAATCAGTATCAATCTAAATAGATCACAGATATACTCATTAGCCAAAAAACACTCCCATGTAATATGTTCCTAAAATCAGTTTAAATCTAAATAGATTACAGATCTACCATTACCCAAAAAACACTCCGTGTAATATGTTCCTAATATCAGTTTCAATTTTGAATAGATCACAGAACATAATGGGTCTGCAAAAAGACAGATACTTTACATCACAACAGCCAAGTGGATCTCCCCTTGCAGCATCAAATCCTGCTGAAATGATTGTAAAATCTGGGGCATACTCAGAAACTGCATTTCAGCATACATTTGAACTTCATTATTAGGTTCATAATAGAAGCTAGTAGCTATAGAGTGTGCATTATCATGATTCATGATTACACAAAGTACCGAAATATTGGAATGCAAGCACCTTATTGAAGCTATAAAGAAGTAGGCGGATATGCAAAATGTTTTAGAATATTCGTTTTATTTTTTGACTTCAGGGATTGGCTTGTAGCAATTGCAAGAACAAATAGAACGAATAGAAGAGGTAAACCACCATTTGATTAACTGTTCATAAAATAGATGTAGGCGGCCATAATTGAACTTCTCCTCATACATATTGACTAGAACATGAAGAGAAAATCTGCATATGAAAGGGCAAAATGAAGTGGACAAGAGGAAAAGGGGCCATTGATCCCAATAATTAATTCTTACGGATTATTTTTGACAAAAAGTTCATCATACAAAAAAATGATGATAATAAAATTCCATAGCATTTAATACCAATTGACTAGAGAAATAAAAGTATCAAAAGGAAGACGCAAGATAATTAATAACTTAACTTCTCAATCACGCCTCTCAAAAGTTTCAACAACTTATGAAGTAACCTAAAGACACATCATAGGAAGACAAACCTATTGGAAGCACGATATTCTGAAAAGCAAAAATGTAATCACTGTCTCCAACTCCTCCACGGCTCCATGGGATGTTCACACAGTAACCTTCCGCACCCATGCTCCCAACCTGAAAATGAAAGTGGATACAGCAAGCATATGAAGCCCAAAATATATAGAGAATAAAGATTAGATCATTAGAAACATCGAAGTGCTTATCACCACATTTTAACAAAATGAGGTGAAACACGAGTATGTTGGCATTTTTTATACTTTCGACATTCCTATTCCCATCACACCTTTTAGCAGAAAAGGAGAGGGAAAGTAAGGCAAAAAAACAACACCAGATATGGCATCGTGATCATAAGCATTTGCATAAAGCCTTCTGTTCAATTGCATAAAATGTAGCAGCTAAAGAGTTCAGAAAGATGCTGTTGATAAACTAAAACCCTTAAAAGAGGTGGGTCTATTATTTGGAATATACCAGAACCAGCAAATAAATAGATAAGAAGTTCCTACATAATCTCAAGGAATCAGTAAGAGGTGAACATCAAAGAATTGGAAATAAATATGATTTTTACTTGCTTAAGGTTAGTTTGATCTATGTACTTATGAAATCTTGTTCCATTCCGTGCTCATTAACTTTATGGCATCATTCCTAATTTTAATCATTCGGTCCCTCTATTGCGCTTATGGTTCAAAATAGCATATGATGTGGCATGGTGATATGTTATAGCCCCAAACTGTGCAAGAATCTTTTTGCACATTTCACTAGACTACAATGAAAGGAAGTGAGCTATTCCACAAAATTTCTTGACAATCAAATACCTCATCTGCAGCTCCAGTACCAGGATAAAATCTACCTCCCTCATGACGGTGCAAGGATACATATAGAACCTACAACAAGATTGAAGCATCAGAATAATATATGGCTAGCATACACAGTTATTGAAGTGACCCACATCAGCAGATACTTAAATGGGAAACATTACAGTTATCTTACTTCTGAGCCAGATATAACTGACTGATACTTCAAAAGAAAGTATGTAAAGCCTTACCTAAGTAAGATAAAATCATAACTGAAGGAATGTTGAAGCTCTCTATTATAGAAATAATAAAATACTCACCGACTTGCTTTGGTCAAATATTTCTTGAGTTCCGTTTCCATGATGGACATCCTATCAGATATAGCTCCAACCAAATTTCAATAATCTTTTTGAGGGACAAACATAAACACACTGCTTAATAGAGGTATTGTCATTACCCAGTCAACAATTAAAACCTTCTTTGCTCCTGCAACCTGAGCAGCAGAGGCAGCAACTGCTGCATTGTTATGGAGGCAAAACCCCATGGCATGTTTCACACCAGCATGATGACCCGGAGGGCGAACCTGGCAAACGAAGGTAAGTGAGGTTTGGTTCAATTTCCTGATAATGAAAGCTATAAAAAGTACCTCCACCCCAATATCAAAGATACGTACTAATGCAAAACCATTTTTTGCCTTCCCTGAGAAAATAGCAGATGCAAGATCAGAACATAAACCAGCTGCAAGCCTAGCAGCACATGCTGAATGTTCATTTGCATATGTATCAGGTGTGAAATAACTGCAGTATGAATTCACAAAACAAGTTGAGTCAACTTTTAGATAGATAAGTGAATACAAGAACAATGACACCAAACAGATCTGAGCATGCGAAAGAGGAAACACTAATGTAGATAAAGTGCCTTGAATGCAGTTGAAGGGACTAAGATGTATACCTGGCTAGCATATGCCTTGTATGGTCCACAGCTTCGATATTTTCCAAAGCATGGACCTAAAAGCACCGAAGGAAAACCTCAATAATTTGTCAGGTTATATTAGACCCCATTACAACACAATAAAATTTTTGGCCACCACTAGAAAACTAATCAAACAATGATAATTTATGGCCAGTGTATCTTTCCACCATATACTATTTAAAATTGTACATAGTACTCTTTTTCAAGATCAAGGAACATGAAAATTTAAAACACTTGCCAAATATTTGCACAGATGCACCATTCAACGTTTCACATACAATTATATCCACTTTGGTGGGTCTCATCCTTGTTGGCTTGTTCTACGAAACTAATAAATGGTGTATTTCTTTCGACCCTCAAAGGAGATCACAAATAGTGAACCACATAGAATGAAAATGAATGAGTACATCAAGCTTAATTTCCCCCTCATATCTTACCATTCCAAGTTCTTCTTTTGTAATTTCTCTTGCTAAGATCGGGGAGCATTTCCCAGGAAAGATGCCTGCACATATAGTTAGAAAAGTCTAGCTTCGTTCAGTCTTATCAAGAGAATTGCATTATGAAGAACAAGTATCATGTCAGTTTCCAGAAGAACTTAAAAAATTCGGAACATTCAGCAACTAGTACTATCACTGTGATATGAAGAATGGATCTGCTGGAAATGGGGAATCACCTGCAGTCTCAAGGCTAGCAGCAATTGCTCGCAGTCGATCTGGCCTTTCTGGATGTGGATGAGATTTCATTACTACCTAGTAAGTATTATTAAAAAAAACAAGAAATACAAGGAGAAAAGGTCACAAACATCAGCATATCTATATAGATACAGTAAGAACTGTAAACAAGCTGTTGTTTTCATGTTGGAAATAATGTGGTCTATACCTCTTCATGAAGCAACATTTTCTCATCAAATCCAATCAAAGTAGGCCTGTCAGAACCAACTTTCTGAAAGCACAAATCTGCATTGACAGAAACATAAATATTAAATAGAAACATAATAAAATTGATGGCTCTTCATCATCAATAATCAATTAGATGGTAGCATGCACATGATAAGACAAAAAATGAGTAACAACCTTTATGTTTTCGAATTCCATCTGACTCATGTTCAGATGCTCCTCCATCAGGCAAGTAAGGAGATGCAAGAAACCCACGTCTTAGAATTCCAGATTGTCTGTGTTCTCCACATACCTACAGAGAGACAGTCACTGCAATAATCAGATGTATAACAATATAAGTCAACATAAATCACCATGCAACCCATATCTGTCTAAGAGGCTTTGAGTAATCAAATAGCCTCGAGTAGAAAAGCTTTTGCTATTGACTAGATGGGCTTGGGTTCTAAACTCAACTCATAGCTAAGTAAAGTCTACGAGGCTTAAATTTGACAGCATATTTAGCAATGAATATCTATCCTTTTAGACATTCAAAACAGAGAATAAGTTATAAAGAGCATACATTACAATGTACTAGACCATCAAGGTTCGCCATAGTACAGTTGACACAAAACCACTTCAGAACTTCAACATGCTTTTCTACTGGCTCCCAGTCACAGTCCTCTTCATCCTCATCAAATTCGTACTGCTTGGTGTACATCTCTTCCAAAGTGACATCGTTTTGTCTCTTTGCGCTGTTCTGCAGGAAGTCACATTATCCATATTATAACCTTATCCACTAAGCCCCTAAAAAGGGAATTTCACAAGATTATACAAGATACTGAAGCCAAATGTAGAGTATATCTCACAGACTCTACATGCAGTTGAGCATTGCATTCAGAATCTCTATTGGGCATTCCTGATAACTCTTTGCCATCTTGGCCAGATGTAAAACTAACCCTCCGAGAGCCATTCTCCTCATGTGTTGCATCTACTTCTTGAGTCAACTGGTCCTTGTGACTGTAGATATTGCTGTCAACATCTCCATTTCCTCGATGACTCAATTGCAAGGTACTCGATCCCATGTGTGATTACAGTTCAAAAGAAATCTCTGCCCAAAAGAATATCTTCACATAATAGATATTAATGCAAATGATACAATGCTACAAAACAAGCAAAACCCGATGTTAGCAAAATATAGCAAAGCACAATAATACTAAAGCAGTTGCAGCCTGACAAAATCACTCAAAAGAATTAGCAATACCAGCACTAATAACACAAATTAAATCAGAGGTATTTGGACATATTGCTTAATTCACACATTTAGCTGAACAGTGTAAGCAATCAATCATATCGAGATAAAATATTTAAATTTTCATAAATAAAAAACTTCAACAAAATTAATCACCACACTAAATCTAACCAAATCAAATGCCTTCTAATAATGATTCATTTGGGGAGCTTCTATTCATTTTCTATTATTTTTAAGACATAATTTTACATGTTCACTTTATGATTCTACTAGCTCCATAGTCCATCCCCAAAACATAAACTACTTTCAAATTCCGAAGGTTGACTCTTTTTCATTCTATAAACGCAAATATTTTTGTATATATTGTACAAATATGGCAAAAATATATATCAAAATATAGTATTTCGAACGAACTATGATTTTGATTAAAATCAAAATTAACACGCTTAACAGTAGACATAATATAAGAAAATATTGGAATACTAAACTACAAAAATAAGAAAAGTAAATACAACTCAATATAGCAAGCAAAGCTCCTTTAGTCAACATACTGAAAAATATTTAAACATTTGACTTCAATATTCAGTAATTGAACCAATAGAAGTCAAAATTAGAAAGTCAAAATCTTGAAGAAAGTCAACTGAACATATACAAGAAGAAAACCAAGAAAGTCAAAGAAAAGTCAACTGGACGTACCAAATTGGGTAGGGTTTTATGCAATTATTGATTGGTGAAAAGTAGACAAATTTGTATAAGCTAGTTGATATGTTACACGTGGCAAAAGATAGAGTGGCGGCGATACACGTGGAGGGGTGGCGCCACCGGAGGTGTGGATGGTCTGTGGTGGTGAAATGGAGTACTTGAAAAATAGAGGAATCTTTCTGTAGATCCTCATCTATAAACTGGTCATATTGGGCTTTGAAATTTTCAAAATTGAACATTGTTTTGGGCTTTTGCCTATACATATCTAATGAGCCGGGCTGGATAAGACCGGCCCACCAACGCTCTAACCAAAAGGGCTTCTGTACTGTGTTTGACACTTTGACAGGCCCATATTAGTGAAGTGAGCTGGCCTGATCCTAAGGGAATAGTTGGCCCCTGTTCGATTCGAGACCTAGGGGTCTGGTTGGCCTAGCATTACCACGTTAGAAATCATAGACCTCCATGATAGAAGCTCAATAACACGTGTCATTATATATGTTGTAATGGCACAATTATTGTTACATGTTGATGTGTAATCTATTACAACTAGTAAAAAAACCCGCGTTTAACAACGGAGCCTAGAATATAAATATTTGTCACGGATTCCAAGTCATTTATTCAAACAACATATAAAAGGCAAAAATGTAAACAAACAAATCCTATAAAATATAATATGATAACATAAAGTGCATTCATTGTGTAATGAATAAAGAATAAATAAGTTTAGTATATGCAAATCACCATATTGTGATCCATTCGTCTAAAGCCCCAGAACAAAACTTGGCTGGCTTAATACATACAACTCATCTTATGCAAAACACAATGAGATCTTTGTGATTTCAAAATGTAACAATCCCGATCGGATGAGAATCAAGAGAAGAGGAAGGAATCGAAATTGATCGCTAGATTTCTCGTGATTTCAAAATGTAACAATCTCGATCAGAAGAGAATCAAGAGAAAAGGAAGGAATCGAAATTTATCGATTCTAACAAAAAACGAATAAGAAACTAAATATGAAACTTAAATAATAAATCAACTAAGTCGTCCCGGGTCTTTTCTAAAAAGGTTCCTCATGTAACTACCATGGAATCATATTCACGTACTTAGATCCTTCTATATAAACAATATTTTAAGCAATAATATGAAATAAAATAATATCTCACTGAACGGACAAGTAACAAACATGGCGAATAGAACATATTCTAAAACAAGTAGTAATATATCATTCTTAAAGCTTCTTTGAGACACCAACTGTAATATCCGGCCCAAAGTGGGCGATGTGACATAGTTGATATGATTTGATTGGTACTACTTATACCATCAAGATGCATCTTCTTTTCAGTAGTCCAACTCATACGAACTCTAAAGTTAAGCGTGTTTGACCTGGGTAATTCTGGGATGGGTGACCCACTGGGAAGTGTCCCGGTGAGCACGTGAGTGACGTCAAAACATGCTGCAAAGACCCGTGGTGGTTTGTGAGGCCAGTCCATCAAATAAAATAACGTTCCGACCCAATTTCCTGGGCGGGGCGTTACACCGACAATCTTCTCTTCTACCAGTTGTCGTTGTATGTTGACCATGGACTTGGAGAACCCAGTATTGATGGAGACCACAATGATTTCTGTAATTGTTCAATTATAGTCAAACACCAACCACAGTGATTTTTGCAGTTGATGGTGACCACAATGATTTCTGTAATTGTTCAATTATAGTCAAACACCAACCACAGTGATTTTTGCAGTTGTTTAATTATGGTCAAACACCAAGTATAAGGAAGTAAAACAACAACCAATGTATTTGATTAAGAATACTTTTATATGATTAAAAAGTAAGTAACATTGGAGATAACTTGGGAAATAATACCTAAATAATTAAAAAATAATTCAAGCATGTGGCTAATGAAATTTATGTATTAGGATACTTCATGTCCAAAACATTGGAGATAACTTGGGAGTTCTTCCCATCCTTGTAGTCCTTCCGTCAATTGAGGAACTAGCCACAACATTTAGTAGGTGATAATTACCCACAATTGTCATTATTATTAACGTATATATACGCTAATACATTAAATATATACGCTAATAATAACCTTTGATGCATTTTTTCCATTTGAGAAATAGATATAAAATTTAAACGTGTGACTAATTATCATTAGTATAATTCTTATTCATTATTGAAGATGAATATTGCATTTGATTGTTGGCATTTGGATATGCAAAAGTCAGTTTAATTGCGAATTAGAACACTATTTCGAATACGAATAATGTGAATCTGAAGTTCGAATTACTAATAAGAATAACGACTCGAATCAAATAGGGATTCGAATATTGAATTCGAACGAATCTCAAAACGAACATTTGTATTTGGAAAAATATAACAAATATCGAATTCGATTTCAAATAACTGTATAATATGACGAACAAGAATACAAACATCAGATTTATATTTGTATCGGATACGAATACATATAAAAAACTAAAAAATTTGGTAATATTCGTTCGAATTCGATTCGATTCAGTTCGTTTCCACCCATAGTTACGAGCGAAGAAGTCAGTGTAACTAATATAAAAATGAGTTAACACTTCATCTGGTAAATAGGGTTGTTGACCAATACCACAATATCTTTAACCAACTCCAAATCAGATTTCATTTGAGTAAGAATTGAGTGTAGAAAATTTAGTTGGTTGTTGAAATGTTGTTGTGTGAGAGGAATAGGTGGGGGTGGGATATATGTTATACGGCGGTTTCGGATGTCGGGGTGGCAATAGCCGCGAAAAATAAACATATGTGAGAACATTTAGGATTTCTTGTTGTTCTTGATTACTGATGATTACTGAGTTTATTTTTGATTTTATCATAATAATGCCAAGCAAGGACAATTGTGAAGAAAAAGAAAGATCATAATTAAATGGGATAATATTCTATTTCTATTTCTTGTGTTTTTTTTTTTGCAACTTAGCAATGAATTCTATTTTTATTTCTTGCGTTCTATTTCTTGTGTTTTGTCTTCTCTATTTACAAACTCAATATATAGAGTGTCATCCTATATATGTTAATGCCCTTTTATGTTTGCACTTCGCATTAGCTAGGAACCTTCCTAAATTGATTTCATTAAACAAAATTAGTGTAGCAGCTAGGTACATCCTTTTAATTGAGACGGCGAGACTATATACTTTTACTTAAACAACTAAATGTTTTCATGTGGTCTCTAAATCAGGTTTCTAATACTCATTTAATCTATGACAGAAAGAGACTCTATATATAATGCCAGCATAATATAAAAAGTATCAAATGAAATAATCCTTCATCCCAAATTATAGTCACTTCATATCCGTTAATGTTGTTGACTATGGAACCCACGTGATTGGCATATCACAAGAGTGTAGAGGGGCGTAGGATTCGAACCGACCCTTCATCAATCAAATAATGTGTAAATGGAGATAATTATACATTTTCTTTCTCAAAACTATCATTTTCAGTTTTTTATTCGTGTTATTCTTTCGACTCTCAATCCACTTATTTAAACCAACAATTGCAATTATGAGCGAAGAAGTCAACGTAACCAATACAAGAATGAGTTGACAGTTCATCTGGTAAATAGGGTTGTTGACCAATACCACAATATCTTTCACCAACCCCAAATCAGATTTCATTTGAGTAAGAACTGAGTGTAGCAAATTTTGTTTGTTGTCGAAATGTTGTTGTGTGAGCGGGGTAGGCGGGGGTAGGATATATGTTATACGGCGGTTTCGGATGGCGGGGTGGTAGCAGTCACGAAGAAGAAACATATGTATACGTGACAACATTTAGGGTTTCTTGGTGTTCTTGATGACTGAGTTTAGTTTTTGATTTTGTCACAATAATGCCAATCAAGAACGATTTGAAGAAAGAGTAAGATCAGAATTAGTTGGGATAATATTCTACTTCTGTGTCTTGTGTTTTGTCTTCTCTTTTTACAAACTCTATACATGGAGTGCCTTCTTGTGTTAATGTCTTCTTATATTTGCATTTCGCATAAGGAACCTTCCTAAAATGATTTCATTAAAAAAAAATTAGTATAGCAATTAAGTACAACCTATTAGTTGAGCCGGCGTGACTATATATTTTCTCCTAAACAACTAAATGTTGTCATGTAGTCTCTAAAGTGGTTTTGTAACCCTCATTTAATCTATGACAGAAAAAACTGTATATATAGTGCCATCAGAATATAAAAGGTATCAAATGAAATAATCTTCCATCCCAAATTATAGTCATTCATATCCATTAATGATGGCTAAGGGTTTGTTGACTATATATGGAACCCACGTGATTGGCACATCACAACAGTGTAGAGGGCCGTAGGAATCGAACTGACCCTTCACCATTCAAGTAATGTGTAAATGTAGATAATTATACCTTGTATTTCTCAAAAACTATCATTTTCAGCTTTCTGTTCATGTTATTCTTACTCTCGGTCCACTAATTTAAACAAATAATTCAGGTTACGAGCGAAGAAGTCAGCGTAACTAATATAAGAATGAGTTGACACTTCATCTGGTAACTAGGGATGTTGACCTATACCACGATATTTGTCACCAACCCCAAATTAGTTTTCATTTGAATAAGAACCGAGTGTAGCAAATTTAGTTGGTTGTCGAAACGTTATTGTGTGAGAGGGGTAGGTGGGGATGGGATATATGTTATATGGCGGTTTCGGATTGCAAGGTGGTAGCAACTGCGAAGAAAAACATGCGTACAACATATAGGGTTTCTTGGTGTTCTTGATGACTGTGTTTAGGCCTGTAATCGAGCCGAATAAAGCCGAATTATTGACTATTTGTATTTGATTTGATCAATTATTAAAGTGATGTTTGATTTGGTCAAACATCAATTATAGTAGTTTGGCTTTACGTTTGAGGGAAATTTTTAAGTGTATATTTGATCCTATTTGGCTTGAATCGAGCAAACCGTTTGAAAACGTTTGATTTGAACAGATATTAATGAGTTGGACCTAATATAAGTGGACTAGTGTTGTAAATTATGGACCTAAAAATAAGTGGATCATTATTCATTAGTTCATTACTCATTACTTATAAATTATATAAATGTTATATATAATATAAATGTTATTTATATATATAAAATATAATATAAATAGGGAGGGGGCCAATCGAGCCAAACCTTTTCGAACGGTTTGGCTTGATTTGACAAATAACTACTTCTATCGTTTGGCTTTATATTTGAAGCCTCGGGCCGAACATCAAGTCAAACCTTTTCGAGTCAAATATGCCAAGCCTTTATCGCACGTTTGCTGACAGGCCTAACTGTGTTTAGGTTTTGATTTTGTCACAATAATGCCAAGCAAGGACGATTGTGAAGAAAGAGAAAAATCAAAATTATTTGGGATAATATTCTATTTATGTGTCTTGTATATTGTCTTCTTTACTTACAAATTATATATAGAATGTCCTCTTGTGTTAATGCCCTCTTATTTTTGTTCGCATAAGGAACCTTCTTAAATTAATTTCATTAAAAAAAATTTGTATAACAACTAGGTACAACTTTTAGTTGAGATGGGACGATTATATATCTTCTCCTACACAAATAGGTATTCTCATGTAGTCTTTAAATTGGTTTTGTAATCTCATTTAATCTATGATAGAAAAGAAACTTTATATATATAGTGTCATCAGAATATAAAAGGTATCAAATGAAATAATCCTCCATCTCAAATTATAGTCATTTCATATCCAATACTGTTGACTAAGGGTTTGTTGACTATATATATTGTCATCAGACTATTTCTGCAAGATAAAAATAGAAGGTGGCTCTAGAAAATTATGCTCAGGCATTAATGCGATTTCAGTGTAGTAGGTAGCTTATGAAAATTTAAGTTATTCTAGTTTATTGTTATAGTACTTTCTGTTAAGCTTTTCAATTTCATGTGCTCGAACTTAGTTTTCCAAATGATTTGAAAAAAAAGAAATTTTTGTTTAACTCAGAGATAAAAATGAAAGATAAATTTTATATAGTAAACACACTAATTTACAAAGACTGTTCTTAAAAGTAAAAGACTAATAGTTGAGTTGTTTTACACACCAACTAGTTTCAAGGTGCCCGTCTCACGACGGGCATGTATTTATTTGCTAGTGGGACTAACTTATAGTAATTATGGAGATAGTACTTTATAGTAGTTATGTTGGTACTTATTTTGAGTAAGTAAGTCAAAATATATAACTTAAAACAAGTGATGCTGTTCTAGAGCTTGTAATAACACAACAAAAGTTTCTTGTTATACAAAAGTAATTGTTTGTTCTTAATTAAGGGGAGGTCATTTCTAGCCACTTTGGTCAGCTGCATTTGAGTTGCTACTCCCAGTTTCTGAAGCGGAACTTTGATCGCTAATAAACAGCTTCTTCTTTGCAGATCCTATTTAAGCAAGAATGTTATTTAAATTTATGGAGAACAATTTAGTTGCTTGTAAACGTAAGTATTGATAATATGTTACGTACCAGAACTCAAATTGATATCACGCATTGCTCGCTTCAGTGGAGATAATGGGGATAGAGGACTGTCGATATTCTTTTGCTTCAAATTATGGGCTGAAGTAGGGTCACTTTCACTTTCTTTTTCCGCATGGTATGACAAAAGTATCATTTTCTTATGTGTCTCGCTGGACTCTCCAAAAGTTCTTCGTAGTAGTTCCTGAAAGCGCTTTCCTATAAAATCCATTTTGACTGGTTCGAGGTCGTACTGCTGTCCCTGTTGTTTGTTCAAATGCATATAGGTGGACTTGATTATATTCATATGATGACTCTTCATATGTGGTTGTTAATGAAAGAAAGGAAGAATTTAATGAATATGAGGGATACCATTGCCAACAATTTTGCAAGCTCTACTGCAGTTGTCTGAAGAATGTGCTCAGCGATGTTCTCAAACGCAATGACTTTAAACTCAGTGTTGGGTTCATAGAGCGACATTATTATATAAGCCCTATAATCGAAAATTATAGAAAGGTCAGAATGTTTCCATGTATATTGAGAGTAAGATATTTTCCCAATCTTTACCGGGGTATTGCAGTCACAGTTTCTTGACATTCCAAACAGTTATATTGAGTACCCACTTCATTAGCACTTATCTTTGCATGGCAATTGCTACATTCAAAGTAGAACATCTTCTGTGCCTCATCAGACACTTGAAGGTATGCAGTCACCCAATATTCACCAGGTGTTGATATGGTCTTCAACTCATCTAAAGTATGCACTTTTAGAACTCCTTCGTTGACAAGTTCTCTTGATATTGTAAGTGATTTGTCCACAAGGAGTTCTTGTAATTCAGCTTCAGTAAGTGATTCAATCCTACGGCATTCTTGCAATTACTCCAATGATTACACTTAAAGTTAATACATGAGTAAAGTTTGAGTTCCATAAATGATATACCAGTTTTTCAAGTTGGAGGCTAGCTCAATTGGTGGATTAATGGTGAAGGAAGAACAATTCTTCGTGGACAGCGCAGTGCCTGCATATATTACATATAAGTAATTAGAATATTATATTATTTCATCAATTATATATGTAAATGGGCTGATGCAGTGTTTCTTACTCTTGTAAGTTGATAAACTGAGCTTTTTTGCAACAACGACTGAATATGATTTAGCAGCTTCTTTTAAGAGGGCACCTTGACTGTCTACCATCTCACCCCACAACGTAACACATATAGGTATTTTTCTGATATTATTCAGTAGGTGGGGAACATTCCTCAACAAGGTTTATATTAGACTTGACAATAATGGTTTATATGAAAAACTTTCTCTGTATTTATGAAGGTGAAACGTTGAACCTTTTTAGGACCTGTCTGTGTTGGGACTATATCGGGATTTTCGTATGCTACAATAACTCCCATGATATCTAAGGCATCAAAATTCAACAAGAGTATATGGATTATATAATCGAATATAATATTATAGATATTGAGGACTGTAAAATATTTGTTTTATGAACTAACCATATGTCGTGGATGTGGTCGCCTTGCTCCTAGCAATTACAGAGAATGGCGTTAGGCTGTCCAGGAAGTATCGCAGATTCGAAGTGCTTTGGGATGCAAGTTGTATTAATGTATCTTTTTGAAGAATCCATTGATATGGGTTCTGCAGAATTTTGTACTGTGCATCGATGACTTTGACTCTAACATTTGTGATGTCGTAAACTTGAAATTGATGTAGCATTTTTGTTAAGGCATCCACATGTGGATAAAAAATAGTAGCTACTACATCATTTCCCTGGGATGTGATCAGCTATATTAATATATAGCTGTGATGTATATATGAATGTTAAAATGTTGGCATGAATATACCTCATTATCAGTCATAACATATCGTTTCAATTTTGATCCATTAGTGCAAGTCATTGTGGGAATGTCTTCAGTAATTGTCACCCTGGCCTTCCAACTCCTTGTGTTATTATTAATTTGGCTAATAAGTTTGTAGGTATGTGCCATTGGTAATCTTTAGAACCTGCAATCATAAACAATATTAGTAATGGACATGATCGGACGAAATTTTCTTTTAAGCAAGTAGGTTTATCATAGCTCACCTGCTGTTTCATTTGCTTTCGTAGTCGGACCATCAAATTACGAATTACTTTATCTATGCTAAGTATATAATGAGAATATACGAAATATGGTAAGTATTGAATAAAATGCACATAGGTTGGAATACAAAGTGGACATTTAAACTTAATAATTCACAAATTCACATACACAGTTAACAAGACAACACACAACAACAACACAAGTGTTCGCAAACGCAGGGCACTAGTAGGTTGTAAACTCAACTCGCACCTGAATTGATTAGTCCCCGAAATAAGAAAAAAAGGAAAAAGAAAAAGAAGACACTCCCATTCAGGAACAACATGTGAAGGAAGCACAAAACATTGAGTGCATTTTTAAGAATACTAAATGCAGATAATATATAAATTGTAAC